>JAOEHI010001127.1:0-12985 GCA_025447815.1 Percopsis transmontana
ACACACACACACACACACACACACGATAGAGGTGCCCACCTAAAAGTCTGAGTTATAATAAACACAAGTAGGTAAAAAGTCACTTTAAACCTCATTGGTACACACACACACACACACACACACTTACGTGTTTTCCCTAAATTTAGTTTAGTGGAAAACAAACGTCCTGAGCCATCATGTCATTAAGACACCCTGCGTTTCCTGGAACGAGCGCGCTGTGTTGTTGTGCTGGAGCCTGTATGGGAAAACGGGACAACGGTCATCTCCAGTCAGCAGTACCTAAACCGACCAGCAGGGGTCACTGCGTATCTGTAGAAGCACGGACTAAAGCAGGTCTGCATCGCGGGAGTCTCATCTCCTCTCCTGGACAGTAAACTCAAGTATAATTGTTGATCCGGCATTTGCTTAATCTTCAGCACATTTTCACATTTCATGATTTTTCCGTTGCAGTTATAAATAAAACGCTGTTTATTCCAATAAACAGATGGCTCCATGACACACACACACACACACACAGAGGGTGTCACGCCACAGACTGCTCGCAGGCTACCCATAATGCATGTAAACAGACCAATTTGGGCGCGACACGCGACCGTGAAGGGACCGCTGTCCCGCTCTGGCGTGGCCACATCACCGCTGTAGCACACACAAACTCGCGCAGGCACGCACGCACGCACACACAGACCAGCACACACATACAGGCACACACGCACTCAATCACTACAAAAGATGCATATTATTCTCAGAGGAGTCGTTCCCATGCTCCCACTGTACTGGATTGAAAAACTACACAAACACACACACAAACACACACTCGTTCATTGCTGATGAAAGTGATTCCTTATCAACTCCAAAAATAACTCTCTTGATCATTCAGCAACAGACCGGTGGTGAAACAGACCCAAACCCAGTTCTGTCAACTGACAGTGAAGCAGCAGACAGGGAGACACGTGTGGGCCATTTAGACTGTCAGACGTAGCCCTACTGAACACACTCAGATGTTAAAAAGACACTGCTAGCTTAGCTGTCAGACAGGTGCATTTTGTTCCCGTAACACAAAGTCCTAACAACAATAACTATTAATAATATTGCTGCTGCTTCTAACCGTGCTTCTACTGCTGCTAGTGCTAAAATGTTCTACTATTTCTAATATTAATACTATTAACATTATGACAACTTTTTACTTTAGTGGTGGTAGTGGTGTTAGTGGTGGTGGTGGTGGTGGGGGGGGGGCCTGGGGGTAATTGTTATTTAAAGCAAATGTCCTGAATTTCTACACCACCTAACCTCTTGAATTAAGCCAAGAAACAGCCACCTTCACTAGCCCAGATTAATTAGATTGAGGGGGCAATAAAAACCAAGAACCTATCAGGAACAGTTGGTTATATAATTGGGTGGATCGGGACCGGAAATTATTATGGCTATTTCATATTTGAAATTATATTTATAAAACATGTATGTATGTAGCCTAAAATGGTTAGTAATCAATACAAACATATATTAAACCAAAAATCAAACCAACCATGTCAGACAACCTTATCAGACTTTAGCAGTTACCTAGTGTTTCTGTAGTTAGAAATATACATATTAGCTGCAGTTTGAATTAAACAGAAGCTCCCTGCGCTCTCCGGGGAAAATTTTTGCCTACACCAAAATCCCTTTAAGAATATGACACATTAATAATTCCTTGTGTCTTTAAAACACACAACTCTAGAAACGCATGATAGAAAGCATCATATGTCGACAGTTTTGTCAATTCAGCATCAATAGAATCCATAAAGAAATTGTATTTGCGTACAGACTTTACATTTTGTCGCCTCAACTCACTAACATTGCCAGTATCTGTTGGTTAGATGCGCTAGCGTTAGAAGACCGAATGAGAGCCAAACCAAATCAGAAATGAAGATTTCTCACTAAAAAAGGTACTGGTTGGTGGATTAGATAGGCTACACGCCAAATTAAACACCAACTCAGAACACTGTTAATTCACCATCTATTAATATGTATGTGTGTATGTTGGTATGAGTTTTGTTTTTTGGCCGTTACCAGAGTAACTACCCGGTTTGCTGCTCACCTGTGTCAGACATATGCTGCCTTCAAATGGAACTTGTGTGAATACAAGTCGTGTACACAAAATGCTTTGCGTTCAAGTGGTAAGTCGTGAGAACACCGCTGCTAGGCAACGTGGACACCAAAAGACTCCTCATTGTTCTCTCGTTTGCCTCCGCCATTTCTGAAAATGCCAGCAAACGTCATAAATCGTGAATTAGGAGCTTTCAAAAAATGTCCATTGACGTGGTCGTGAATACCACAAGAGGGGGGCATTCATACGGACTCTTCTCGTGAACACGGTGAACAACAACCCCATTTGAAGGCACCATTACTCCTGTGTGGACTCATGCAAGCTGTGGCAAACGATCGGTGACAGGTTAGACTGAAACCACCTCAAAGGGTTTTCCAAAAATGTGTGATTTTTTTTATTACCCTCTAAGGATATTCCTCCCCAGACCATCACTGACCTGTCATCAAACCGGTCATGCTGGATGAAGTTGCAGGAGGCATAACGTTCACCATGGTGTCTCCAGACTCTTTCATGGTCTGTCAGTTACAGTTACAGCATTCAGCAGACACTTTTATCCAAAGCGACTTACAATTACATTGTTCTATTACATGGATGCTTACAGGTTGGCCGACTCTGGGGCTCGAACCCACCTTACGGCTGGGAGTCCAACACCTAGACAACTAGACTATCCTGCCCCCACATGTGTTGGGGGCACATGTGCTCAGCGTGAACCTGCTCTCATCTGTGAAGAGAACGGCGTGCCAATGGCGGACCTGCCAATTCTGGTGTCGAGCTTGCACGGTGCTGGGCTGGGAGCACAGGTCCCACTAAAGAGGGCGAGAGGAGGTCGGGCCTTCATGTCACCCCCGTGGAGTCTGTTTCTGACAGTTTGGTCATTTCGTGGGACTCTGGCAGGGCTCCTCCTGTTCCTCCTCGCACAAAGCAGCAGGTACCGGTCCTGGAGGAGGACTATTAACCTGCTAGTCTTTTAGCCACCTTTAGTGTAGGGAGGAAAACGAGACTAGCTAGGGGGGAAATGACACAGATCAAACGGGGGACTTGATAAACCAGGGCAAGAAGAACCATAGGTAGAATTATTACATAGTCATATTTATTTGAAAACAACAATCCATTTTCCACTTCTACGTCTTCCTCGCTGAGACTCTTATCATACAGGATATTTGTATTAATTCCACTGAACACCATCACAAAAGTTACCCCTTTATATGCACGTTAACCCTTTTTTTTTGTCTTTCTCATTGTCGTCATTAGGTAGCAATGACTTGTGCTTTGATAAGTTTAAGGAGACAGAAAGAGAGAGAGGTTTTGTTAAAAGACGATAGTCGTCATAGCGATATGTAACAGCGATCAGAATACAAAAACAAAGTGTTGAAAAGAGCAAACATAGTTTGATTGACACCAACGGTATGGTGTTGCGCACTAACAGAATGTCTTCCTGGTAGAGTGTCATGGCCACCTTGCAAGGTGGGGGAATATTGCTCAGCTAAAAAATTAAGAACCGGGAAGTGCAGGCAGGAGCGTGGAAGGCTCAGAAAAAGCTGCGGAAAAATCCTTGACGTCACAACGATTATTTTGGGAGTAGGAGCACAAATTCTCTCCTCCTTAACAAAGCTGCACAAAGCGGGACAAAAAAAAAAAAGCACTGTAGCCACTTTCATTAGAAATATAAGGTGCATTTGTCTTGAATTTGGTGTGTGCGCGTGTGTGCACGTGTGTGCGCGTGTGTGCGCGCGTGTGTGTGCGTGTGTTATTTAAAAAAAGGACATGAATTGGACATGTACATCAATGCCAAAAATGTGTGTGCGTGCATGTGCGTGCGTGCTGGCGAGAGTCGGGTATGTACACGGACTGGAATGTTCTGTTTAAAACGCCCTAATAAAACCAGTATCACATCAAGACAAAGTGATTTCACAGGTCGAGCTGTTAACTGCCGTGACAACGCTCCTCTCATCGCTAACGAGGGTGGGGTGCAAAACAATAGCAGCAGTATAAAAACCAAACGTGCACAGCATTATAGCACTATCATTCACTTAATGCTCAGAGCAAATCTAAACCATAAAAAAACATCACAAAGTAAAAAACAAATTATATATTTGTATGTATCTCACAACTCGGGACAGGCAAATGCAAAGGGCAGAGGTGGAGTAAATGTACAAGCAAACAAGCATACCATAACAAGAATGTATTTCTAAATATTAAGTGCAGACCTATAGCTAGCTAGTTAACTAGCCACCTAGCAAGCTAGTGTGCTAGTCAGCTATTTAGCCACCAAGCTAGCCTGTAGGGTAGCTAGCTAGCTGGTAAAATAGACAGACAGACAGAAGTATAGATAGATATAGAGCTGCCAAGTTCCCCATAAGAAGCAATAACAATCAGCGTTTAAATGTGCAACAGCAACCTCTGTGGACACAGAATTGGACGGTCACAGAATTTGGTGTTACACCGTCTTTCAACTGAAGCTGAAGGTCCGGTAACCAGCTCATTTCTGATCATTCAAATTATGTTTTTATTAATCAAGAATAAAATACAGTTAAACGAAATCCTTTGCCTGTTATCTAATTGATACTGTGAGCTCGTAAATAGTAGCTAGCTTTTGTAGAGACTGTGGGTCATTTCCTCCATGTTGTGAGGCAGAGAGGTCTGGCACGTTATATTTAGTAAGACCATGCGCATAATTCTAAACAGATTTTTAGCATTCAAACGTCTCTCAAATCCTCAAGGTGTCTCAATGTTATTAATTTCATGTTTCAATTGTGTTATCAACCAAATGGCCATTCATCACCATAGGTACCACCAGCTCCTACTATTGGTGCTCTGTCAGATTTTCCGATTGTTTTCATGTCTACTTGGGCTGGTCGATTTTTAAGATGCAAAAATAATTAGGTGGGGCAGAGGGGCCGCTGTTGCCAAAACATGCAAAATTTTGGGTCGCTCCGCCCCGAAAACACGTAATCTCACTCTGAACTTTTGGTGAAACTTGGCAGCTGTGTAGATAGATAGATTGATAGATAGATAAAGTGAACAGAAAGACAGATAGATTGAAATATTTCAATATATGTATTTCTATGCAGGGTAAATATTCTGCTAAATCTTACTGCTAAAGTGTACCTCCTAGTATAGGGGGCTAACAGACACTGATATCAATAAGTCAAACATATAAAGCTATTGTACAGTGTACATGTCCCTGTACTTATTTAAGCAATAGCAAAACCCATGCTATACATAGAAAAAAGGCATCCACAACATTTAAGAAATAATGTACAATTTATGAAACGTTAACAATAATAAATAGTATAGAATCGCTGCTGTACACCGAAAAAAAAGCCTTATTTAATGTCACTCATATAAAAATATGTTTTAGTGCAACCTTATACGCAATAGTAATATCTATAACTTCACATCGCTTGCTGAGTCTCACTGTGTCCAAGACAGACAGACGACCAGACAGACAGACGACCAGACAGACAGATGACCAGACAGACAGACGACCAGACCGACAGACAGACAGACAACCAGACCGACAGACAGACAAAAACGGCCGGGCGGAAAAGGGAAAATTGCATTTTCGTACAAAGCTGATACGCAAAACCGTGATAATATCCTATGTATATTAACCTTCCTGCTTCATATGCTTATAAGAAAATAAGCCAAAACAAAACAAAACAAAAAGACAAGGCACACACAGTTGTGTGTTCTGACACACCGTACCGCCGAGACATCGCGCTCGGGTCCGACAGTCCAGAGGAGCCTTCGTGCCACGCAGAGACACCCAGTACTTAAATAAAGTGTGTCGCACAACACAGCACACACTGTGCAAGCAGTACGTCATCCTGCTGTGTGTGTGTGTTTGTGTGTGAGAGAGAGAGAGATCGTCACAACATTCCCGTTTGACGTACAGTATGTGCGCGTCTTGTTTGTGTGTGCGTGCCAGCGAGCACGCACATCGAACGTGCACACTGCCGCACATTCACGTGCCTGGAAAACAGGCGTGTGTGTGTGTGTGTGTGTGTGTGTGTGCACGTGTGCAAAGTCCTTCCCTCCTCTTGCTAACTGTTACCTATTCTGACAGGGAAACACATTACCCACAATGCACTGGTTTCCTAGGAGACATCCTCACTCCAATGTGTCCCCTCTCCCCCCTGCCACGCCTCCCTCTCTCGCGCCCCTCCCTCCGACCAGCCCGCCGCCACGCCCGGGCTGGAAGCGGGGAGCAGGTGGGGCGAGGAGGAGACGCTGGTGTGGGGGCTGTCTGGAGGTGCTGGGGAGCCCTGGGCACGGGAGGAGGCAGCGTGAGGAGGAGGAGGAGGCGAAACTGAGGGCGAGCAGGAGAAGCAGGGGGAGAGATCCCTGCCTCCTCCTCCTCCTCCTCCTCCTCCTCCTCCTCTCTGGACGGGCTCCTCGGCATCGATGCAGAGGGAGGCGATGGCGTCCGTGCATGTCTGGATGACCTGCTCCTGCCCCTGCCCCTGCTCCCCTCCCCCGCCTCCATGCGACTCCTCCCTGGTCTCGCCACCGCTCCACTCCTCGGAGGGGCTCTTCTGCAGGGCAGGACCAGATGTGCAGTGGGCGTGGCTGACAGACGTGGGGGCGGAGTGTACCATCTGAATCCCTCCAATGGGGACCATGGGGAAGGGAGAGCGGACCTGAAACGGGGAAAAGGATTAGAAATAGGAAAGAATTAAGAATAAAGATGATATGACAAAGAGGTTTATAAACTATAATATGATAAATAAAAAATATGTATTCTAAAACATAACTTTTTTTAGTCTATCCTAATCCTAAATAGGTGTAATTGATTAATTTAAATACTAATACATATATTAAAATGCACATTCATAAATACAGTATGCGAATATACAAAAGTTTTATAAATAGAAATATACATTATTATTATCAAATTATATGTGTTATTATGAGTCTACAGTATAGATACTAATATTAATATTGATTAATATATATGAATAAATATTAACAAACAGAGATGGCATCATAATAGAGATGTAGTTTCATCTACCTGGAGCTGAGAGTGTAGAGGCAGGTGACTAAACAGCACCTGGTGAGACGGGTTGGACTGGTTACCACGGCTACCGCCCCGGTCCTGTTCCCCTGGCGACGGGGGGCCGGCTGTGTATACCTGGAAGCAGAAAAGAGGGGGGGGCATTAGCCGCGCTTTGTGGCGACCGGCGGTACTGCACCCAGAAGAACTCGTGCGTAAATGCGTCGTTAGCACTACTCTAATGATATGGCTAACATGTATCTTGCCCAGCGATACAGCTAGAGAGATATTGGCAGTTAGCCTCCATTCTTCAGCCCTTGGTTCCCCTAAAGCATTTTTCTATTTAGCAGCTTTTTCTATTTAAGTGCATGGCCTGTTTCGGTCTGCCTTTGTTGGGGTTCTCATGAGACAACCAGATGGGTTAATAATGACACAACCACCCGCCAAACGGTCCTGTCTTGAATCCCCCTCCAACACACACAAACACACAGATGCACTCGTGTGTGAAATGACACTAATTGACATTTACCGTTTCCATCTCAGCTCCACAGCCCACCCTGTGAGGCCCCTGGAGAGCCCCGTCTCTCTGGCTCAGCTGGGGGCCCTGTGTGAGGCTCCAGGCGCCGCCCTGCTGGTGGCTGGAAGCATCGACACCACGAGAGGTTTTAGTCAAATAAAAATAAAAATTTAATAATAAATAATCAAATGTAATAATAATAATAATTAGAAAGAAGTTTAAAAAGTTTAAAAAAAGTAATAAAATCAATTTATACTAATAAAAAAAATGTTTCAATCAAACGTAACAAATTAAATGAATTATTGAGTTATTACAAGAATGTCACAACTGGTTGCATGTAAAGGTGTCTACCTGTGGTACTGGAGCTCTCGTCTGGGGGAAGAGGGCCGGAGGGGGCCACGGTTGCGGCCGCGGGGGGATAGGTCTCGCTTGTAGTCCCTCCCCGCCAGAGACAGGTGTGCCCGGGACGTGAACTCCCTCCTGGGGGAGAGCTCCCGGCGGTAGCCCCCCGCCACGCCCAGCTCTCTCTTGGGGGACGGGTGTCGCAGCGGGGAGAGGCGTCGCCGCGGCGACAGGTCGCGGTGGGGCGAGAGGTAGCGTCGGGCACACGGGGAGGAACAGGGAGAGGAGCAGGCATCCGAAGACGGGGAGGAGAGTCGGGAGGAGGCGGGGGAGAACGGGGGCTCCTCGTCCGTGGGGGGTGAGGAGGAAGGTGGGGCCAGCAGCCGGCGGCCCAGCGCCCCCTGCAGGGCGCGCTGGTACTCAGCCTGCCGCCGCTCGCTGGGCGCCTGCGGCGTGATGTGGATGCTCGGCACCGTGGGGAAGTAGCCCAGCAGCTGGGTCTAGGGGGCGTCGCCATGGGGACAGAGGGGTTGGAAAGAGCCGAGGTTAATGTCAGGAAATAATATTGACACGTTTGTTACTTTAGTTTAGGAAAACATTAAACTAAACTAACTAATAAAACGAAAAAAACTAATAAAAAGCGAAGTGAAATACAAATAAAAAATAATTTATTTAAATATTTCTCCGTCCCCTGGTCCTCTGTTATATTAGTATCAACACGAAAAAAATAACAAAAACTAAAAAAGTAACCTTGAACTAGAACTTGGTTGGTTCTGCATTTATAAACTGCTAAATGTCACTCATCTTATGGTTTGATGGTGTTAAATTAAATAAGAACACAAAACTGTAACAACCTTGGAGAGAGCCGACGATTGGCCAACCGGCAGAGGGTGGGAGGCGGCCGCAGCCGTGACTGACAGCGCGGGAAACCCGTAAGGCTGCGGGCTGGCGGAGCGCGAGCGCGTCTTGGGGGTGGAGTCGCCGTCGTATTCGTCCTCATCGTCGTCTTCGTCGTCCACCTCGTCCCCGTCGTCCTCCGAGTCGTCGGCGTCCGAGAACTGGTGGTTCGCCATGACGCCTCCCGGAACCTTCCCAGGAGCCCTCTGGCCCTCCTCGCCGGCGTCTGGAGCACAGAGGAGGAGGAGGAGGAGGAGGAGGAGGAGGAGGAGGAGGAGATTAAAGGTGAACAATGACAAGGCCAGGGTGTTCCAACGGTCAAGCTGGTTCATGTGCTGGTTATAAGGCTTGTTATAAACAATAAAAGACTAAATCATACAATCTGTGTTTGTTTAAAAACAGAAATTACTGAATGTTTACCTAAATCTCTTCCAAAAAATGATTTACTCCAGTTTCATGCTGCTCACATCACCATGACTTCCCATGATGCAATGCGCACAAATACCCAAAAAGTGATTTAGTTACTTGAATAACGGTTAGAATATCTAGAATATTCTAGTGCGCACCTTCTCTACCCCTCCTCCAACAGACATGCACTTTTGTGCACAGTTGGGTTTCCAAACATAAACGGTGAGCTCTTACTCAGTACTCAGTAGCTGCTAGTGAGATCATAAGGGGGCTGTTTACATGACTCCTCACGGGGGGGGGGGAGATCAGATTCACTAACGCAGGAATATTTAATACTCCACTTAACGTCTCATATACAACACGTTTCTACAAACCACAGCTGTTTATGTCTGACAACTGACTGTATGTGTGTGTGTGTGTGTGTTTTACAGGCTCCTTGCTGACTAAACCCTAAATGGAACCAGGAACCCAGAGAGAGAGAGAGAGAGAGAGAGAGAGAGAGAGGGAGGGAGGGAGGAAGAGAGGAAGGGAGAGACATGGAGGGAGAGAGGGAAATAGAGAGAGAGAGGGAGAGAGGGAGAGAGAGAGAGAAATCCCTTAAAACCACCATCTGTGATTCCCAAAACCCATTTAGACTAAAATAAAATGTCCAGATGTACAAAGTTTGCAGGGTGGAAAATTCCCCACCAGCCGCGGGCAGAGTGCCAGAAGGCTGGTGGATGTCAGGACGCGTCGATGAGTTCGCCTCTGGCAGATACACAGCTATCATTTGCGATGCCTTGCTCTACGTCTATAATTACACAGTTAGCTGGGAAAATCCAAAACTGTCTGGTGAACCATCAAAACCACAAGCCACCATGGCCAAAAGAGGGAAAACAGTATAGTTTCCTGCTATTTCACATTTACTGTAAGCTGACCTCCCGTTACTGTAAACAGGACAGCTATTTTACCCAGTGCTTGTACAATCTTCAACCTTCACGTGCAACGTGGTTTGGCTCCCCTGCGGTCAGGAAGCGATTGCTTCCAAACCAAACAGGGGCATAGGGAGGGGGCGCTATACTCCTATGGTACTGTTTAGACCTGCCTGTGCCCTCCGGTGGACCAACCACTCTTTGTATATGACGTAAACCAACTGTCAGCTATAGCAGCCGTGAATATCAGCAACTAGACTAAAGTCTAGTACCTGCAGTACCTTGCTTAAATGCTGCTGTACAAACTAGTCTAACAAACAACAACACAACGGTATGAACTATTGCAGTAAAGATATACTGTATATACTGATATACTGTATGTTTAAGTGTTATGGTTGTTGAAGTGGTGTATGCGTGCGTGTGTGTGCGTGCGTGCGTGCGTACGTGCATGTGCGTGCGTGCGTGCGCGCAACCCACCTGCGTCGTCCGTCTCTATGTCCTCTACAGAAGACACAGACACACCCAGCTCCAGACACTTCTTCATGTGAGCCTTCGACTTCATGTGCTTGGTCAGGTTTCCTGAAGACACACACACACACACACACACACACACACACACACACACACACACACAGTGTGAAACTAAAGACCGCAGACAGGCGTATGGAGTCAAATCGGTGCCATAAGTTCACTCACACTCATTGGATAATGCTAATTAGTCAAACCTGTCAACCGACAGTGCCAGAATGCCAATAGTTTCACACAAGTTACAGTGGAACCCAATGAGTGTGTGGGTTTCAAAAGGTGCAAATAAAGTTTTCCCCTTTTTGAAAGAACGATTTGCATTTTACACAAGCTAAAACATTTTGTACAAAACTTAAAGCTGCAATTTCAAATTAATTTTGCACATTTGTAAGATTGATTTGCGCGTTTGAGAACATTTGTACATGCTTACAGTCACACTTTTTAACAAATAGAAAACTTAAAGCTTTAAGATCAAAAACGTTTAACTTTGAAACATTTCTACAACTACAGTACAAAACGTTTTTGCGGACTTACATAATATAGTTATTTTTTTTTTACAAATAAACCTTTCTACATGCTCAAAAAACTGATCTGACTCCATACAGGCGGTCGTTTGACAGTTAGATGCATTAACACATTTGTATATTAATATACTGTATGTTTACACCACATGCTATGCTATAGAAAAAGTATGAAAACTTGGAGACACTTCTTTTGAGGGGCGGGGGGGGGGGGGGCAGGCAGACAGGGTGACAGACAGACAGGGTGACAGACAGACAGGGTGAAGGACAGACAGGGTGACAGACAGACACGGTAACAGACAGACAGGGTGACAGACAGACAGGGTGACAGACAGACAGGGTGAAGGACAGACAGGGTGAAGGACAGACAGGGTGACAGACAGACAGGGTGAAGGACAGACAGGGTAACAGACAGACAGGGTAACAGACAGACAGGGTGAAGGACAGACAGGGTAACAGACAGACAGGGTAACAGACAGACAGGGTGACAGACAGACAGGGTGAAGGACAGACAGGGTAACAGACAGACAGGGTGAAGGACAGACAGGGTGACAGACAGACAGGGTGACAGACAGACAGGGTGACAGACAGACACTCTACCTTTGGTTTTGAAGGCGAAGTTGCAGAACTTGCAGACGTAGGGCCTCACGTCAGTGTGTGTGCGGATGTGTTTTTTCAGCATGCTGGGCTTCTTGCAGCGGATGCCGCACTCCTCACAGATGTACTTCCCCCGGCCACGCCCGCGCACGTACACGTAGTCCTCGTTGGACTTGTACCTGCAGCCGGGAGGAGGCACACGTCAGCCAAAGTAGTGCCTCGTGAACGGGTACACAAGCAGTGTTAAGGCAGTGTTAAGGAGCAGGCAGGGGTTAAGCAGCGTGCTCTAGGATGCTTACAGCTAAGCCCCCTCCGTTCTGATGCTCTGTCTTCTGCATATGAATAGTTTGCATTTAAAAGTGTGAGACAAAAGTGTTTGAGGTTGACGGTGCTCTCCTTATTCAACGATGCCAAGGTAAATACAGTTATCCTTTCCATGGCTTCCTTTAAAACCAACCAATCATACAGGTCCTCTTTTTAGGGGGGGGTCGTAGAGTGCCCGACTCCTAACCGGAAGGTTGTGGGGTTCGATCCCCAACAAGCCAAGCCTACCTGTGAGCAACCTTGAGCAAGATGCCTGACTCCTACCTGCTCCTTAATACTGCAGCTGTACTGTAACTGTTCCTGTTGCCTGTGAGTACAGCATCTGTTAAATGACCTCATTGTACAGAAATTGTACTGTTCTACACCTGTACATTGTCTACTGTCAGCCACACAGCAATGGTGGTGAGGTGAACTGCCTTGCTCAAAGGCCCCTGAACCATTCCTAAGGAGCAAGAGGAGGGATTTTTCTGTTGATCACTTTTTAAAGCCTCTCTTTTGTCCGGTATGCTTTAACTTTGACCTCCTATACGTAAAGGTCAGAGGTCAGAGCCTGGTTCAGCAGTGAGGGGGAGTTTGAACGCAGCCGCAGAACGGACTCCCTCCCCTGTAATGCAACACGACCGGCCCCTGTTCCTCCTCTTTATGATCATTTACAAGATATTTATGAATATAGTGATTACAGATGATCTTCTGTCCAGAGCCGTGCTGGGGCAGAACAGCTAATATTTGGCAAGTGAGAGTGTGTGAGTGTGTGTGTGTGTGCGTCTGTGTGTCTGAAATGGCAAATGATCTCTGTTTGATCACTATGAGCCTGCCGGGGTGGGGGGGGGGGGGGGCGGGGGGGGGATGGATGACACACCACCG
>JAOEHI010001129.1:0-12983 GCA_025447815.1 Percopsis transmontana
GGGTCAAATGGGGGGGTCAAGGCGTTTTTTGGGAGGGTCTTGAGACCCCCCAAGGCCCCCCCTGGCGCCGCCGCTGCTGGTGTTCCACTTGCAGTGAAATGCACCTCCTGCTTAACTCTAGGAGTGTCATATACGCGAGGGCAGTGCATTTCACGGCATGGGGTGCATATTACGGCACTACACCGGAAACCAGTATACAAAATGGGGGCCTCGTTGGATACCCCTGCACAATGTCCCTTGTGCAAAGACTTAATCAGTAACCCAGTCGTTTTGAAGTGCAGCCATAGTTTTTGTCAACGTTGTATAGGCGACTTATGGAGTGTTTATCCAAACGGACCGTATCATTGTCCTAAGTGGAAATGTAAAACAGTGTACCAGACGCTTCCTTTTGACAGGCCGTCCTCTCAGAGTCTGTGTGCGGAACCTAACAGCAATGCAGGTGAGGTGCTACAATTGGCTTACAGTAGCATAGATATAAAGACGTGTATGGTTAGTACTGCCCTACACACTAGCTTATAATGCCAACGGTTTAAATGAGAAACAATAAATCTATAGGGACTTACCTGTTTATTTTCTTATTTCACTTAAAGGTGCATCTAGTAAAAGAGAATTCAGGGGCATTCTTGGTAAGAGAAAGGCCAGTACACCTGTACCAGAGCAACAGCCAAACGCAAAACGGGCAGTCGTGGATTCTCCAGCCCCCCAGAAGCCTAATGAAAGAGAGACTGCCCCAGGGTTGTCAGTGAAGGAAGAGACATCGGTATCAGCAGCACAATCTGTTTCCGACACAGTCATCAACTTGTCCAGTGAATCTTCCTCTAGCACTGATGAAGCTGAACCGGGAAAAAAGCCGAATAATGTTCAATTTCAACCCGCCTCTACATCACGTGACTCAGATAGCGCTAGTGAAGTGGATATTTGTGATGCACCGCTAACTCCAAGAAACGACACACAACCGACAGGAACTCCTTATTCATCACTGACCAAGACGAATCCATTTCCTGCGGTTTCTAAAGCAGGGAAAGGGAAGATTCCTCTGCCTCGCGTCAGCTGGGCACTTCCAGGGCTCACCAAATCTCCAGTAACCACCCCTTCCTCCTCTTCCACCTCCTCCTTCCCCTCCTCCTCCTTTAAGCCTATGTTTACACCCAACGACGCCAGCCTTTGCCCCTTTCCCTGCCACTACTGCCCCAGCCCTGGGCAGCAGTCTGCTGTCAAGACCTGCCTGGTGTGTGGGGCGTCAATGTGTTCGGAGCATATCCGCCCCCACCTGGAGTCCCCAGTCTTCCAGAGCCACACCCTGGTGGCTCCCATGGAGGACATCTCCACCTGGAGGTGCCAGGAGCATCAGGAGATGAACCGTATCTTCTGCCGGCAGTGTGCAGTTTGCGTGTGCACCGTGTGCACGGTCATTGGCTGTCACCGCGGTCACACCTGCATCAGCATCAAGGAGGCCGAGGCGGATCTCAGGGTAAGAGGGCTTGGCGGCTAAACTGCCTGGAAAGGTACTTCTACTCTTTCGCTGGAAATGTTGCTGATATCAGTGAACTGCATGTAGTCAAAGCAGCAGTCATTAATAAAAGATGTCCGTTGTGCCACCCAAACATATCAATCAAACCTGGTTTGTACCTGCCCAGACACTCCTGAGCAGAGCTCAAACCAGGTAAATGAGAGTTATTTTTTTTTTCTTCTTTTTCTGGTCCCTTTTTAAAAAATTGGCCGCTTTACAAAACCCCCTTAGGGGAAATGTGATTTATTTTATCCTGAGAGAGTTATTGCGAGTCATACCAGAACTAGCTGTGTAGGCTAGCCCAGTCCTTCGCACAATGAACAAAAAACAATTTGCCAATGATTTTATTTTGATACGTTTTGTTCATGCTTGTCTCCAGGGCAACCTAAAGGAGGAGATTAAACAGCTGCAGGAAAATGAACAAGTTCTGATTAGCAGAGTCTCTGAACTCACCCAGAAGAAACAGGAGTTCAAAGTAAGCTTCTCAGTTAATTTCAACAGCTACAACATAATAATCAGACACACTTGATTACACAACATACTGTATATCATGAAGCCAAAATATTAGTAATTTTGTCATCATTGCAAGACCGGTTTAGAGTCATAGTTCATGCTAAACATGCAAGAGTTTACTGTTCAACAAATAGCCATGTGGTATCACGTTGTGTAACTGTATGAGAATGTCCACCCTTTAGGTGGTGTTGGATGAGGCGCGGTCAGGCGTGCAGCAGCAGTACGTCGCCATGAGGGAGGCCCTGGAGCAGGAGGAGCAGTCAGCTCTGCAGTGCGTGACCCAGGAGGAGAGCAGGGCTGTGGGGAGCCTGGAGGGACAACTCGGCCAGTTGAAGGACTCGCTTGTCTCCATCCAGAAGGGCCTCCACACTTTGGAAGGCCTGGCTGACGCCAAGGGTGACAGACGTGTCCAGGAACAAGCTTTCATCATGGTGAGAGTTCTGTTGGCAGCAAGATGCTCTAGTGGTCTGGGACTTAACCTAACCCTGACATGGGCCTACCTGTAAAAAGATATCCCCCTACCTGCCTCTAAATACTTACTATTAGGCACATTTAGTTACTTACTTATTATTATATTATTTTGGATTATAATGACTGGATCTGGAAATTGTTTCGCCCAAGAGTTAGGCTACCAATATATTTATGTTGATACATATATAATTATCTTGTTCTTTTTTTTTTTTCATGACAGGAATACAGCAAGGTACACCAAATGTAAGTGTTTTCAGAAACCTTTCATATCAACACTGTGTATCTTATTGGATATTTCTGAGCATCATTTCTTATTTAAATGAACTGAAATGCTTTATTATACTGTATTGAGGTTTCCGAGCTGATGTCACAGGTCACGTGATTTTTGTCTGGCGTCATATTGGAGGTTAAACCATGTTGACTTTCAATAGTGACACACATGCGGTTGAATCCGATCTTCCTTTATCGAGTCTTTTAAACAACTTGGATATCTCAGGTAAGACAAGATACCAGTTTCTATTGATATCTTGTCTTACTTGAGATATCCAAGTTGTTTAAAAGACTCGATAAAGAAAGATCGAAGTCAACCGCAGGTGTGTCACTATTGGAAGTCAACATTATTTTGTCCTCCAAAATGGTGGTGTAAACACTGTTAGAACAGTGACTTCCTCAATACAGTAGTACTGATGACCTTAAGACGCGCTAACCTACAATGTAGTGTGCTCACACACCCCACAACTATCAGTAAATCACCCAAAATGTTTTGCTGTCGAAGAAGTAGGTCCAAGTTTAAAATATCCTGAATTATCCGGACAAAATTATTTTTTGTTTTCGAACAGTTACATTTTCCGCTGTGTCATTAATGTACAGCAGGGTCACATGTGAATTCCTCTCTTGCTATGCCCTCCTCTGCTCCTCTCTGCCAGGTTGAGTGACATGGAGACCTCTGTTGGCCAACTGGAGGCTCCAGAGGACCTCGACCGTGCGAGACTCAGCTGTCTGCAGAGGTGGACGGAAAAGCGACTGGACACAGTGGTCATCTCTCTGCCGGACAGAGACCCCTACAGACTGCTCTGTAATAAGCCCGGTTTATACACCCACACTTGTTTTGAATCGCTTTTGGATGATGCTAAACATCTATATCATGTTTTCGCTGCATAGATGTAGTAACATTTAAATATACAGTGTAATTAACACTATTTAAAATGTATTGTATGTTTTATTATTGGAGATACATAAATAGAAATAAAATATTTTAATCACCCGCTGCCTTTCCTGTATTTGTGTCTATTTTCAGATGGTACTATCCCTGCCCTGGATCCAGATACAGCCCACCCCAAGCTGTTGCTGTCCGAGGACAAGAGGACGGTGTCTTACAGTGAGGCCCAGCTGGCCTACACAGAGCAGGAGGCTCGATTCAGCTCCTTCCCCCAGGTTCTTGCTTCCCGAGCCCTGACGGGCGGCCGCTGGTACTGGGAGGTGGAGGTACGTTCAGACGACGGGCGCTGGAAGGTGGGTTTGTCTGAGGCACAGCTCGGGAGGAAAGGCCAGAAAGACAGCTGTCGGCTGGGCTTCAACCCCTGCTCTTGGTGCCTGGCGAGTGACCGGGGCAAGCTGGAGGCCCTGCATGATAAGGTGGCTGTTTCAGTGGCTACAGAGAGGCTGGAACGGGTGGGGATTTTCCTGGACTTTAATGAGGGCATCCTGTCATTCTTTAATGTGACACCAGAGGGCGGTCTCAACTTACTTCATCGTTACAGACAGGCGTTCGTTGAGCCCCTTTACCCAGCTTTGTCTGCATCTAGAACGCAGCTGACCATCTGTGATCTGTTTGAAATGTCATCCACAGAAAAATAGTGAATAGTCAGTTTTGCTTAGATTTTTTGAAAATCACTGGATCTTTTTTTAATGTATTTTAATCTCATGAATTTATCACAATTGTGCCAGTTTTAAACAAACCTTATAAGGTGATTGTAATTTGATTTTTAAATAATGCAATCAAGATATTCTAGTGCGATATGTATAGAATTTGATTTTATTCAAGAATGGCACCATATGCCAGCACTGTTGAGCATATCTTCTACTGCTATACTTACACACTGTGGTAAGATTTTCCAGTTTTTACAATTACATTCCAGTTAAAAAAAAATTTTTTTTAAACATTTACAACAATAAAAGAACCATAGGAAATATACTTCCTATGGTATGTATGTCTCTTATCATACAATGTCATTGTCTGCAGAAATAAATTCAGGTATTCTCAGGGAATTTCAAATTTAGATTTCTGCTCTAAAATGTAAATATCTGGTCATTGCTCCTTAGCATTTGAATGGCGCATGCAACATAAGATGTAACGGTCTGATCTGGCAGGCGTGAATGTGTTGGGGAGCACCTGTGCCATGGTTTTCTGAAAACAGGTGACAGGTAATGTGTCGGTACACTCGCAGCCCTTCTAGCACATTAGCTATACTGACGGCAGGCACCGCACTCCGTGGAGCAGCAGCTAACAATCACTGTAGCGCTTCCTAATGGTCCCCCCTCCTTGGCAAATGCAAGGCTCATTCATTCTGACTGACGATCTGTGGCTGACGTCACTGAGGGCTCAAAGTGGTTGATACACGAACCTCGGGAGAGCTCAAACATGCCAGCTGTTAAGGGACAGACAGCCGGGCGATATCTCTGTGTTGAACCAATTAATTCCCTTAATACACTAGTATACAAGTACTGTAGATGTACACTGAATCTTTTCTGTGTACATCTACTAAAGAGCTGGTATAAGGCAATATTAATGATGAAATATAACAGAGCCTGAACGATATATCAGAGGGTCAGTGTTTATGGCTAATATATATCAGTATTGGCATACATTTTGGCCAAACAATTGACATAAATAGTGGTTGTAAAGCTGTATCTTAGTCTTGCAGGTAGACAATAGGTAGTTTAATTGAGGATGGACATCAAATGTTTTTTCAGTGCCTGCGGCTCATTTGCAGGTCAATCATTCATTGTCAAATCATTTATTGTCAATATGCTTTTTATGTATACGTCTAAAAACAAAAAGAACATCAGTAGCAGAAACTATATTTACTCCCAAATAGTATCAGTTTCGAACCCAAAATACAAGTATCAGTCGCCCTCTAAACAACATGCATGCCCTGCAAAATGTTTTCCCTCGCAGCTCTTCTACACAGCGGTGAACTGTAGACATGAAGACCACCCAAACATGAAGAGGCTTTCCTTGGCCTTTAGGTAAAAGCCTTTCAAGTCATTACTCACACTGAAAGACCTGAGCTGAACATGTTTTTATTTCGGTTACCTAAGGAGCTTGAATCAAAGCAACCAGCCCTTGGCAACAATTTCACACTTTTAGCCATGGGATCCAAATATATATATCCCTGTGCTTGCCTCACTTTAGCTCTCTCCCTATTCTTTAATGGTCTCTTAGAACACATATTACAGATACTTAACATTTGAAAGAAGACGAAAGGACCTTAAAGGGATAATTATTAAAAAATATTTTCTGTCTGTGACCCAGTAAAGCTTTTGCAAGCTTTCAAACAGTGGAACTGCCAAGGCTTATATTGGCAGGAGTAGCATATCAGACAGCCTGGCTTCATTGATTAGTAGATATGGAATTCTTTAGACATTTTCTTAACTATAAACACTGTTTGGTTAACCAGGAAGCAGTAACAATGCTCTGAGTGACAAGAAGAGATTCTTGTCTGCCTCTTGCAGACAAGAATCTTCTGAGGGTGGGTGACAAACTACTCAATTATGTTGTACAAATATCTTAATGGTGCAAAGTAAGAAGATAGCAAGGCCATCAATAACCAAATTGGTGTCGACACCAGGATAATAAAGGAAGGCATGTGCAATCCAATTGATAGTGAATTAATGGCAAGAGCCTCCATATTCTGAAGCCAATCTGTCATTATTCTACTATCTGAGATTTCTTTATTCATCTATTAATGGCAGTTGATATCATTTCTAAGTCATCGCTCGACTCATAATGATTCACTCTTGCTGGTTATCAGGAGAGTAGCGGTCTGAAGGGTGCAACGCCGTGGAATAATTAAGGTCAGGGAGATGTGTCACGCCACTGGGTACTGGTGTGGAGTGACACATCCGTGATGTTGAACACCCCCACGCCCCCGGTGGCAGTTTTCACCCCCCAATCTCCTCCTAATGACATGTGGCACTGCTAGAGGGATTAACAAAGAAGAAGAAAAAACAACGTCTTGCTCCTTCTCTCCGTGCCTGTCGAACCACATTAAGTGCCACGGGTAATACATTTCCTTTCCCTGACAGATAGCTTGCATGGTGCCTTTTACAAAGCCTTGTTCCCATTAGGACATTTTACTTTCTCTTTCGTTTTGTGTAGAAACAAAAAAGAGTGGTCACAAAAGGTAATTACTGCTCAGGCTGAGAATTGTGACTAATTCATAGTAACTCAGCACTTTCAAAGCCATATTTTGAACCAAATCAACCAGAACAATCAGGTTACAGGTGCAGAGTTAATTCCAGACACAAGGAGGAATGTCCCTTTTTAAATTCGTAATTAGTTTTAAATTTCCAACGCCTGTTTAGCACGCTGAACAGGCGTTGGAAAAACATTACGTGGGGTTATCGCTGGTTAATACAGACCTGCTCCAAGCTCTTTTTTAATGATCACATTAAAAAGCAAACAAGCTTTACTTTTACTGAGTCTGTTATCATAACATCCGGGAGTGGTATCAGAGTAAGGAGTCATAACCTCATCGTTGTTTTATTGTATTTGTCTTCTTTGTTGGTTGGTTGCTGGAAATTGCTTGCGCTGTATCATGCCCATACTGTAGTTTAATATAGTTTAATCATCTGCGCTTTTACAAAAGCTATAAAAGCATGCTCTATGGCGAGCCATAAAACGAATACTGCTGATTTTTAACTATGTACAAATATGACTTTTGTCCCGTATTCATACCGGTCATGTTTTGTCCACCTCTTGGGTTGTCATGGCAACAGCGAGTGAGCTCAGGTGAGCAGCAAGTCTCAGGCATCTGACCCATGTCACCTGCTTGAAGTCTGTGAGATGATAAATGATAGACTTACTGACGTGTCTATTCTTCAACACAAGGCCAGGCAAATCAACCTATCGTTACATATTTAACAATCCACTTTTGATTGGATGTTCTCTCTGAATGTTATTAAAAGGAGTTACCGTTCATAGTGGTTAAATCAACCCTTAGCATGTGGACACATACATATCAAGGGGTCCTCCATCTCAGTTCTGAAATGTATACCTTGAATGTAGGCACTGCTTACTTTACTATGTGATCTCTGGGAGAGCAAAGGCATTGTGTTGAGTCCCAGGCATGATGCTTTATGTGTCTGTATTGTGATGACCTATAGCTGAGAACTAGTCACTAGAGTGACTCGGAGCCCTGATGCTTTCCAGACAGATCGATTGGTTCTGTGCACCCCGTGTCCTAATTTTCTGTAGTCCTGTTTGTTCGGGACAAAACTGTAGGCTGTGCCTCTGTGAGCTTGCATCGCCACAGCGAAATGTGCTATCTGAATTCAACGACAACAGCAGCAGGACTTTTTGCTCTATCACTTAATTTCAGATGAGACTAAGCCTCGGCTGAAACACTTAGGTAAACTTGGTCAGCCAAGCGCACGGAAGTTACTGTTTGGTCTCGTCAGTGTCGTCTGTTCTTTAAATCAGACTGCACAAAAACCACAGAGTTCATTAGTTGTGTCAAAACCAGTCAGAGACTGCACACACACACACACACACACACACAAGCACGCGTGTAAGGCCAAATTTATTTTGGATTGCATCTGCCAGTTTTTCATTAACATTGACACAAAATGAAACTCAAATGCAAAGACTAAGCAAGCAAGCAATAATTAATGTAAATAATGAGCTATTTAAGAAGGATCAACATATTTCAACTAGAGAGGATCATTTAAATGGTTGACAAACAAATGTCAACCATTTAACCAATTGGGGTTGTAGTACCAAAATCGTTTTGGTACTACAACCCCAATTCTGAAAAAGTTAATTATGGACAGTATGTGTTGTGTGGGTATCAAAGGGGAACCATCCGGAATCCTCTAGGCCCCAGAGAGGGCCCAAGATAGCCTATTCTAAAAAAAAATTGACAATCAACATCTAAACAAAATGTTTCTGAGGAAACCATTCAAAACTGCCTATTCTGTTTGTGTTGAAATGTGAAGGGTTAAATGAAAGAAAACCCTTTTGTCAGATTTTGCTGACTGCAGTTGTTGGGAAGAAAATGCTATGCAGCTCTGTGATTGGTGGTCCAGCTATAAAATTACAGGGCAGAGTAATAGTAATTAAACGAGAGACTAATTCAAATGATATAATTGACCAATCATATGTTGTTATTAGACAATTTGACAAGTTCCGCCCGCTGTGACACAATCACAAGCTAATAAACTAGCTGTTGGTTCATGGAGACTGTGAGTCACGTTACTGCTAGTGAGGAGGACATTGTTTTGAATTTATTATTCACGTCGTTTTTAAGGTTAACTTTGAATGAAAAGTTGGAGTTAATCGGCAAAGGAAGACCTACACTAGAGCTTCATTTGGTGAAGAAAACCAATGTTGTTGAGAGGCATTTCAATTCCAGCAATTATACGTGATACCCGTGGATGAAAGGCTTAACCAGGGAGCATAAGCTTTACTGTCCACTGCATCTGTTAGTTATTTAAAAGCACTTTTAAATAACAACACATTTACGGTGGTAACAAATTTACAAGAACACAAAAGTACTTTTAGTGTTCTTGCATACTGAGCTGTCGTCATTTTTTTCAAGATTTTTCCAATTGCCGTTATGTGTGCATAGGATTGCACACAGAGCATACATGCATCTTTGATAATTCTCTGATAGGAAGGACTTCTTGGGCCTTGGTAGATCCTGGACTATTCAATGACGTAACATCCTTGTAAATGTCGCTTTAAGGGATACTTCCTTGACTTTGAGAAACACCCGAGGTGTTCCCTCCTTTCCTCTTATTATCCCGTGTAAATAACCCAGTGTTATTCTATTAGTCTATTAGTCTTGTCTGTTTTCAGTCAGAGCCTTCATTTTAAGTTTTCCCTGGCTTCATGACTATTCTTTCATGTCTGTCCTGACCTTGAGCCTGTCGGTGTTTTGGCACCATCGACCTGAGAGCTTCCCGTGTTTGTTTACCTGCCTGTCTGATCTGTTCTGATCCTGCCTGTCCCTGTTTCGATCCTGCCTGTACCTGTTCTGATCCTGCCTGCCCCTGTTCTGATTTTGCCCACTTCTTTGTATAGGTAGTTCAATTCTGAACTACCTATACGCTTTGTGTAATTGTGTCTGCACTTGGGTCTCACCTGTAATTTCACAATATTGTACACAAACCAGGTTAAAACACACAGGTTTGCCAAGTGATTATCCATTAAAAGCAGTTTGAATAAATGCATGTAAACAAATATACAGTATATCAAATGTGATGTGAGCTTATTGAGTGAAAAGCAATTGTTTCATGAAATGTATTTCTTAAAGAAACACTGATTAGCTGTGGTGACTGTGTGGTTACTGTGTGATTTGGGGTTTTGTATTTAGTCAGTTGAAATTGTGCTTTAAGTGCTGAAAAAGAACTGTACATTTGATGGTCAGTTTTGACGTTTGTATCAAGAGTAGTGAAATTTTACCACATACCTGTAAAAATAGTATCAAAACGCTAAAAAATAATGTAATACTTCTACTGGCTGAGTCTGTTGTCGTCAGAACACCAACACTACAAGCAGAAAAGGTAAGGAGCTGGTGAAGTGGCTGTTTGCTGTAGGACAGACCATGACAGATGGAAACTGCTTCTGTGAAGGGATACTCATGAGTTCTCTGGGATGTCTGCTTCACAGTTTGACTTGGTGCCTTCGATCACCTACACACCAGGATCAAGTAGAGGATCAGTGTTAAATATGATTGTGGTTTATGTTATAAATGTTGCAAATAAGCTGTTCTTGCATCACAGATCACCTCAAAATGGTTCTGTTCAGAACCTAATTTCTGGATGCAGTTTATAACTGTGGCCATATGGTTGACATTGTCTCTAATATTGACAACCCCTCCACCCCTCAAAAAAAAAGACTGAATAATGAAGGACGTAGTTAGGTAAATCCTTCTTTTTATCTCACTTTAAGTTATAATTGTATATCAAGAGCCATTGAAGGGATTACCTCAAATTGTGTTCTCTGAACAGGAGTTCTTTGTTCGGCATGAAAGCCATGCTTTTATGCCAACAAGCCTACCTCCCCCTACAGTGATCGGGGTAAGTGGCGTGATGGTGGATGGATGGTGGATGGATGGATGGATAAATGGTGTCCAATTGCCAGCACCAGGACAGAATAATAAATAAGACATTTGCTGTCTGTTTTGATGCAACATACACTTCTGTTTTTCCAATACAAGTCATGTATCAGCAGTAATAGAGAAGGTCACAGCCATGAGGAAAACAATGTTGTTTTTTTTTGGAGGAGCAACATCAGGTGCCAAGAATGTAACAAGATAGGTGAGAGACAGCAGCAAAGTGCTTCTGAAAAGATGAGACACAGTACAAGAATATAGGAAGTAATCTCTACTGTCCTGTCAAAAGTGTTTTGACAGTTGCAGTTTTGTTATTTTAATGTGATAAAGATTATCTAAGCAATTTTGCTTGTGTAAGCAATTTTGCTATATACTGTTAAAGCCACGGTGGGGTGAATGTGGTGTTTATTTAAAGCCAAGTCACTTTCCAATTTAGTTCATTTGGCAAGTGAGCGATTACAAATTACCTAAATTACAAAGTCATTTTTACTTTACTGTAAATAAAACTAGTCAAACAGTCACGACAAAAATATCTATGGAGACTACAATGCAGTCTCCGACGGTACTTCGATGCTTTGTTTGCTACACCATCAAAATGTCAGCCAGGAAAGGTCTTAGCATTTCCCAAAGCCCTTTGACCCCATGCAGAGACACAGGGGCCCAGCAGGGATGAAAACCCCTCGGCACTTCCACGTACACAATGGGACCGAGACTGGGAGATAGAAGATAAAGGTAGAGCCGCCAGACCTGAGATTCTCATTTCTATTCTGCAGAATCAGGCTCCTCTGATGAAAAGGGATTTCATGTTCATTGTAATCAGCCACCATTTGTATTTCCTCTGCCATCATCCTGCGCCTGCTCTCAGGTGCTGAAATGTTTTGGAGAGGAAGATGAGGGCTTTGTTGTAATTGATTATGATTATGATTGGATTTATTCATTCCAAATCATAAAAATCCCCATAATGCACACAGGTAATCTTCTGTCCATGTGTGTCAAAAGCTATCTAATCAGGTAATTGTGTGTGTGAGCAAAAAAGCTTTCCAATAGAATTGTGATGAATGCGTCTGCCCCCAGACCCCATCACACAGTTTGTTGCAAGCGTTTGGAGGCACACACCTCAGTTTGTGTGTGGAATTATCCTTGTGGTTGAAACATAAAGCCTGGAATCTGACACAGCAAGGGGGGGCAGAGAAGTCTGCATGGTGGACACTGCCGTTGCTGCTTTGTGGAGGTGATCGGTGGTGGTTGACTCTCCACCTCATAACAATGTCCGAAGACGGTATTGAGCCAATCAGGTGAAACCTGAGAGGGGAGCACTTTTGTGCACAGTTGTGGTTCAGAGTGCAAATAATGAGCTGAGGAGAAAATTCTGAGTTTTTAGGGGAAATTCGGTCCCAACAGTTGTTCGCTCCAAATAGGAACCAAACCATTAGCAGGTGATTGGACCAAACACAGCCATCTAATTTTTGTCTACACCAACTGAAATACCCACCTGGACAGTGATGGGCGGGTGGTTCTCTGAGACTGATCTTAAAATCACAACGGCGACGATTGCAAAATCAGGATGGCTAGAGATCTGGTTCTCCATGCAAATTGACATAGATCTATTGCAATGCATGTGGGAATGGTAACTTACCAGCTAAAATATAGCCTCACATAGATTACATTAAAATTGAGGTGCTGATCGGAATGATTTAGCCGTAAGCATTGGTGCCTTAATAGGGAACAGCCATCCATAGAAATGGCCACGGGGAGCAGTAAAGTGTAAGAGAAGACACCCATCCGTCTGTCTCCCTGGAGTGAGGTCATATTCCACCACAGCACAGGGGCCACAAATGACTGACAGCCTGAGACTCATTTCACTAACTCAATACTCTCTGTTCTCTCTCTCTCCTCTCGTCGACCCTGCGCAGTCAGCAGGATACAGAGGAACAAATCGATGCTATAGTCGCCTCTACCCCAGCAGGACTTATTGTAAATATCGCAACATGGGTTTCCCACCTCTCATTAAACCAGGCCCTAATAACCCGTAGTTCATACTAAATGATCGAGAAGATGCCACTGCAGAAAAAGCATGTTACATGATGCTGTCCTTATTTTGGAGAATGTTATCTACTTGTAAAACTGGTGGTTAACCGGTTCAACTGTTG
>JAOEHI010001131.1:0-12983 GCA_025447815.1 Percopsis transmontana
AATGGCCTCTCAGTCAGATTCAAATGGCTCTAATGGCACCGCTGTATCTGTCTGGGGGAGAGAGAGAGAGAGAGAGAGAGAGAGAGAGAGAGAGAGAGAGAGAGAGAGAGAGAGAGAGAGAGAGGAATAACGGAGGAGATGGAAGTGCACATAATTAGATTTGCATTTTTGGGAGAAAAATAAGTGACTGCTCATGTGAGGAGGGGGATGTGTGTGTGTGTGTGTGTGTGTGTGTGCGACTCCTCATGGGGTCTATTTCAAGTGCTGATCTCTCCACGGAGTATAAGCTTTCCATTTCATAATAACAAGAACAGATTTGATTTATTTTAAATGTGGCAATCAAATGCTACCTTTTCATTTACAGAGCTGGTGCAGAAGTAGAATGTTGCAATTTTACTTTTGCTAAAAACCCACAAACAAAGTACACTTTAAATCAAACTGATTAAATTAAAGATGTGTTTTTTCCCTGTCAAATTTCACATCTAACTGCTGTTATTCAGCATAGACAAAATATAAAAGCTACTTTTCATGTATATTATTTTAGGATTGTCTTTTTTTCATTATAATTTATTTCTCTTGTGATTTCAAAAAGAAAATCACTCAATAATTTCAGAAATATATCCTTTACGATTCTCTGTATATTCCCTTTATAAATACATTAAAATAAGTCAATAAATATACATGCAGATCACAATAAATCAAGCATTCCTAAATATAAATTATGCAAATATTTTTATTGACATAATCCACACAAAGACACTTGTGTCTGCTGGTAGAAAGCACTCTGCATCTACCAACAGGCCTGTAATTATCTGATAGGAAGAGGCCATGACTGCAAAATGACCTTGAAAGGCTATTAAAGACAATGACAATGTCACTTCAGCAGTACAGTCCAGGGCCACTCAAGGACAAACAGATAGACAGAGATTGTGGGCTGTATTGTTTCCATGCTCTCCAGTACACTCTCTTGATGTTCTAGGGGTTTCTAAACTTCAGAGCATGCAGGCCTGATGCCGTTATTGTGGCTGTCTGCCTTGGTTCAGTGTTAAGATGGTTCACATGCTGTGGCACGGCATGAGATCACTGCTGAGGAATGTACCGGGTTGGTCATTATAGTAGGAAAGTGACCAAAGTGTCACTAGAAAGTGAAGTCTTTACACGAACCATCACTCACTTCAGTTAAAACACAACACTGAATTAGCATTAAGACACATGCTGAAGCACATAATTGTAATGTAATTGTTCTAAACAAATAAAATGTTTTCATTTACAGCTGTTGGCCAAGGATGCTGGAATCATCAACAACTGCCTGTTGAAAGAGATGAAAATTAATATTTTCAAAGTCACTCCGACTTGAATTACGATAGGTTAGCTACAATTTAGACCGTGAGTTTGTTTATTTGGATGTTTTATAAACTATTGTTTTTCCAACAAACAAACATGAATGTGTAGATGTGAAGACAATTTGTTTTTTACAGATCCTTTTCTACTGTTCTGTTGGCAGTTGTTTTTCTAAATGTTAATGCTGCATGCAAAAGAATACCTGAAGTGTGTACTGTATATCTCATAAACTATTTGTTTATGAATAATAATAATAATAATAATAGTAATAGTGAATTGGAAATTTAGAAACATCAAGAGCAAAGATATTTTATTAAATAAATATTCTATTTACCCCCAAAATAATTGTATTTATAAATTATTACATTGGTGTCCTGTTTTGCTGTCCTTATAAACAATGACTCCTCATTCTTCTCTCGGCAAGTGGATACGGTTTTCAGCAGATTCCTGGTAACCATGGTGATATGAAGGATGAACAACCACATGCCATTACAAAGAATTATGAGACAGACAAACCACAGAGCAATGATTGTTTATTCACATACAGTATAGGGCAACTCCAAATAAGCGAGCTTCTGAAAAAGATTAGGAGAAGAAGGGAAAGGGAATAGAGGATGAGAGATGCAAGGGTATAGAAATGAAGGTGGGGAATAAAGCAAAATCAAAAGAGTGATTATGGGGAGTGATTGACAACAAATCAAGGGGAGTGTTTGTGATAGAGAAAGAATGAAAGAGAAAGAGGCCGGACAGAGAAGCCTATGAGAAACCGAATATCGGAGCAGCCAGTTTTGGTTTCACATAAAGTCCCTCTCACAGCTTGCCATCCTTAAGCAAAGAGCATCGTCCCCTCTGCCAGCTCCTCACCATTGAACTTTTTGTGGCAGAATTCAAGTCCCCTAGCTGTGACAGCTGTGGGCTCTGAAGTGGCGTTTCCCAGAGAGCTAGCCAAACATTCCTGCCTGCTTTCCGGGCTAACAATGGACACAATAACTGCAGCAACAGAACGGCACTCAGCAGAGGAGAGGAAGAGAAAAGAGAGAGAGGTGCCATGCTTTCCAAAAGTGTCAATTATCGAGCTAGCTTTAGCTAGTGCTAAATTTTTCCCCCTCCCGTCTTCTTGTCTTTCAGCCTTTTACTTTTTCTTTGGCTGCGTTGCTTCACATCTTAGCAACATTATACGGTTCTGAAATTCAACACTTCTTTTTTGATTTACTTTGTCTTACGCTTGGCAGCGCTACCCACGCATTACGCAGGACCTTCATTTCCATCCACTCGTATTTTTAAGTGCAGCTCAATTCATCTGGAGGGGATGTTAAGACTTGCTGTGAGAGTTGAAAGAATACTACTAAATGAGCTCTGACAAAGACTGCCGCTGTAACAACAGAACCTGCTCTATAGAAAGAGACTTCAAACTGGCTCTCACTTTAAACCATCTATTGCTTTGACTTACACACACACAAATGCACGCACACCTCAGATCACATATCAAGCGAAACCATATTCTCTCATATTCCAAGTAGCTTTGAAATGTCACATCCATTCTGTCGCAGTGCTATGGCACAAGTAAAGCCTCACACGTAAGCATATATGGCTGTCAAGCGGTATAAGGAAGGATGCTTTCTTGTTTTCTTGAAATCAGTTTAATTTTAACTGGATTCTCAGATAACCCTGACTCAGCATTAGCAAAAGCATATTAGATTTCACTCTGTGGCCATATACTGTATATATATACACACAGATGAGAGCAGGTTCACACTGAGCACATGTGACAGACGTGAAAGAGTCTGGAGACGCCGTGGTGAACGTTGTGCTGCCCCCAACATCATCCAGCATGACCGGTTTGGCAGTGGGTCAGTGATGGTCTGGGGAGGCATATCCTTGGAGGGTCGCACAGACCTCCACATGCATACAGGCATGTAGCGGCCATACACATTACTGAGTCACATCATGAGTTGCAGTGATGAAATTCACGCAAGTTGAAACAGCCTGTGATTTCAACTTTGATTTTCAGTGTGAGTTTGAATCCAACCGTCAATTGGTCGGTGATTTTAGTTTCTCAACGAATTACACAATGTACAGTACATTTATACAGTTCATTTATCGAGACCCGATGTGTGATTTCAGTGTTCCCTTTATTTTTGAGCAGTGTATACATATACTGTATATACTGTATATACAATTTATAGGCCAATGCATCCTTTCTTTCAGAATACAGTCTTTTATACCTGCACTGTGGCAAATCCTATCCAGCTAAGAGGGCTTTTAGAAAGCACCAGGCAGGCAGAACGTGGGCAATTCATTAGCCTAATTTAAAATGTCAGTCAGCAAAACGCTGAGGGAGGCAGCAACTGGCTGGGTGATGGCGGCTCTATGGATGGAGAATGTCATGTTATAAAGCGAATACATACTGCTAGTAGTTATACTGCTAATTTTCAGACCATCACCTGTGTGTGTGTGTGTGTGTGTGTGTGTGTGGGGGGGCTCATAAATATGACACATTTCTACAGATATAAACACACCAGCGCTTGCACTCACATGCTCGCGAGCTCCCACGCAAATATTGTAGAGACGACATACGAACACAAGGCTTGCTTGTATAAACACACCCACACGCTCTATATGTGTCATTTATTCTATCACACACAAACACACGCACACGCACACGCACACGCACACACACACACACACACACACACACACACGCACACACACACACACAATATTCACATTTCACACTGATGTGTCGCTGCAAATTTATAAGCTAGGTCATACTATCCTGACCTGCTGTAGAATGTACTTATCTAATTATGCTCGTGTGTGTGTGCGTGCGGGGGTCCTTCTGAGACCATCGGTGTCGACTGTGCTGTCAGAAACACACTGTGCTCAGAGATTGTCTTTCCAGCATTCACAGCTTGTTTCTAGAAAAACCCAATGAATCCATATGTCTCCCTGGCTGCCTTCCACCTGATTCTAGACAGAACACAAGCTGCCATCTATGAGTGAAGATATTGTTTCCCTGGCAGTTGGAGGAAAGGTTTTTATTATTTTTACACTGGGTGTACACAGGGTGCATCAGTATTAAAGTAATACACAACATGGACTTTAAAGGAACACCAAAAAAGATTCAATATACATTAAAAAAAAATAAAAATATCTTAAATATGTTTTAAGTCATATGTCATGTGAGACAGAGATTCAAATCTTTTCATAGGTACACACTGAGCTATTTTATTCTTTATTAGCGTTGGCTCAGCTGCATCTATGCCAGTAGATGGCAGTATACAGTCCAATAATTTTTGGAGGGAAAACTGCTTGTAATTTTAACTTGCCCTTGTCTTGTACAGTATTTCTTAACAAATTCTCTTGGGTTTGAGTATACTGTGACATTTATTTAATCAACTTTAGTAAATTAACCTTTTTAACAGGTTTTGACTGTGAAACTAGTCTCAAGCAGTGCTTTGAATTTCCTTTCTTTCAAGGATGCACCAATGCCAAAAGGGTTGTCCTGCATCTGTGTTGGTTGGTTGCCCAGTCCTTCTATATGTGTGTGTGTGTGCGTGTTTGTGTGTGTGTGTGTCCGTGAACATGTCTGTACCTTTTCCCTTTCAGCTGGTGGGCAGCGGGGCTGAGCAGGACCAGCTGGCCAGCTGTACGGGGCACCATGATGCCCTTTGACCCCAAGACGGCGGGGGGTCCGGGCCGGCGATGGCATAGCCATAAATCCACGGACATAGAGCATGTGGAGGCATTCAGAAGGCAGACACATCACCTGCTGCCTGCCGGCGTGCCGTCCCTCCAACTGCCCTCCTCTACTACCGCGCCTTTGCTCTCTGTCAAGTGCAAAGTGTTCCCATGGAAATAGAGAGGGCGTTTTTTTTTGTTTTTTTTTTAACAAACCATAGATGGCAGTTTGTGAGTGAAATTCAAATTATTTCCCAGCTAGGCGGCAGTTTATAGACTTTTTAACAGATACTGTAAAAAATACTGTAAAAACAAAACTCTTGTTTAATGAACACATTTACTAAATATTTATTTTTTATTTTTATTTCAAAATAATAAATATTTTACTGAAATAATGATGCACAATCACATCAATTTTTCCGGTCTCAAATGCCAGCGACATGGCTGGCTACAAAACAACATAAGACTTTCAACCTCCTAGCAAAACAAAACATTTAAGGCCCAAATGTCAGCTACCCTACTTATTACATGACATTTCAGAGAGAGTGATTTCTCTCATTTTGGTATTTAGAGGAGTAAACAAACCAAAAGCCGTGTAATTATAGAGTTAATTAGCTCAAGTGCTTGACTGGAGGAAAAGGACAGAGAAGTCTTCGTCCCTATTGATTCCCAATCAGTTCAGAGGGTGTGTGTGTGCGTGCGTGTTTGTGTGTGGGTGCGTGCATGAATGTGTGAGTAGTCTGCAAGTGTGTCTGTGTGAAGGAAATAAAGAAAAGAATCCACCGCCATGCCAATCATATCTATGTCATTATTTATCTGTACACTACAGGCCTGTCTGTTGGCTGGCCAAACCCAGATCTGCATGGACTGCTTCTATCTCTTTCTGAACTGACACCGCCGTCTATTTCTGTGTGTCTGTCCCCCTCTGTCTCTGGGAGTGAGCTGGATGCACAAAACAGGGCACTGGATAATCTTACAAACACCCACATACACGCGCACACACACACACACACACACACACAGTGGTAGAAGCTCATGGTAGCACCTAAGTCAATAGAGTGGTTGACAGCGAGATGGGCCAGTGCCCACAAGCTGAGAGACATATAGTCTAGACTCCAGATGCTTGAAGAACATAGCCCAACACACACACCCATACACACACATGCATATATATCCAGAATTCTCATAAGCGCCCGCCTCCACTTGGCAGTATCTCTGCCAGATGTCACTGAGTGTAGAAAGACTCTCACCACTGTTGGAGACCAGGGCATTTGCGGGTGTTCATATTTGTCTATTTGTATGTGTGTGTGTGCGTGTGTGTGTGTGTGTGTGTGTGTGTGTGTGTGTGTGTGTGTGTGTGTGTGTGTATCAATGTGTTTGGTGCATTGGAGCGTGTACTGTGTGTGTGTGTGTGTGTGTGTGTGTGTGTTTATACAAAGCGGAGGCTTGAAGCAGCTTGAGAACAGTAGTGCCACACAGCAGGAGTCGGCACAGACAGGGCTGCTCTGTTTGACGAGGTGCTAAATGTTTGTTGTTCTTTTGAATGTCTAATTTGTTGCCATAACATATGCATGTCTTCAGCTGTTGAGTGATGATTCTGAATGGCAATCTGTGGAAGGCTGTGTTTTGTCATTCCAAATGCTCTGGAATCTCACATTTATACAAGCAACGCGGTTGGAATCTGTGAACTTGATGGCATTGATTGAAAGGCGCCTGGCCTGAGTTCGTTTCGGTGGAGATGTAAAGACACATCAGGCAGTGGCTTCATTTCTTTTTGGCACAGCTGACCCTGATCTGTCTAATATTGTAAAATATATTGTAGTTGTTTTGCTTAGAAATGTACTGCATTGTGATATTGGAATGCAAACCTACATAATCAAGTTTGACTTATTGCTCCAGGCATACAGGTGAGTCTGCACTGTATCCTTAAAGATTAAATTTGTTGTCAATACTACTGGATCACTCTGATTAAACAGCACGTATAAAATAGCATATTCTCAATTCAAATCAAAACAGAAGGTGACAGTTGGCCTGCCCTAACAGGTGCAACAAAACTGCTATAGGAGAGATTTATCAGACAGCGCGCGTGTGTGCATGTGTGTTTGTGTGTGTGTGTGTGTACATACCCAGATCCAAGAACAAGTCTGATCAGTCACATTAGCTCTAAACACCTGTGTGGACAGGGGCGTGAACAGGTGTGTGAATAGAGGGTGCGTTCAGTTGACGGAACGTTTGCTACATTTAGAGAACCTTTGGAACTGAACAACATGTTTTATCGATAACACTACATTCTTGTACTCACTCTTAACTATGCTCGCTGCATTTTTTTGGGTGTGACAGACCATAATTAATAGTTCCGTTGTCCTCACTGATATGTCCTGGAATCCAAACTCCCATTTTAAAAATAGTTTGGTTCAGTTTAGCACTTCAGTTAATCAAACATTACAAAACGTGTACTGAACACAGCCTAGGATTGTCTCTGTACAGGCTGCACAGGAAGAATGTTTATCTGTATCAAAATCTATTTTCCATGTCACTGTGAGAAAAAAGTAAACACACAGACATCTTTTTCACCTGTCAAATATGTAAAGAAGCCTGCAACTTATATGATTGCCCTTATTTTCAGTTGCCCTGACGGGCAACTTATTTTCTTAAAATAATATTAGTTTAAGATTTGGCTGGTACAGAAATGCAGGAAAGAAGTGAAGGTTAAATTTGAAGTATATATTTATATAGAGAGGATTCAAATATCACACTACTGACTAACTGAGCTAAAGCTGGATAAAAGAACAAAAAAATGTGCTTTCATCCAGACTATATCCAGATACTCCAGTCATAAAATGGAGACCATTAGTAAACAAGCCATTGGATTCCTACTGTGATCCTTTGTAATGAAGACAAACTGGACCGCTGGTGTTGGAACAGTGACTGATGCTGGTGTCAACAGGAGACATGAAGGATCACACCTGCATCTGCGGCCATGTTGACCTAACAACACGCAGCCAGGCAGGTAGGCAGACACACACACACGCACACACACACACACACACAAATACACACACGTGCACAGACACACACAGGTGTTGTTGTCTGGGTTGGACTACATTCCATCTGTTGTCCAGTCACAAGGTGAAGTTTTGGGGGGGGTGACCCTGTGAGGAAACACTCCCAGTATGGCCCATGTCCGACAGCAGGTGGTCCAGTGTGTGTGTTCGTGTGTGTGTGTGATGGCTGAAATCAATTGAGGCCTGATGCCGAGACCTGAATGTACAACCCAGGCCCGGCTAACTTTGTATGGTTGTGACTTTGGCTAGTTCTGACCTAGTTACTTCTTCTTTGCTGAACAGGTGTTCTGTGGGTCAACAACACATACCCAACACCATTTTTAAATATTTTGCCCCTATTGCATACATAGCTGAACGTTCCTGACTATCAACGTCTAAATCTGACCTTTTGTTGTGTGAAGAATGTGCATCCCTGTGAGAATTATATAAAATGTATTGTTGTCAAATCAGTGCAGATGTCTAAGACAGACTACTATTTCGCGGTTTTGTCAAGGCCGTGCCGTACTTCAATGGTAGGAGGGGGGTGTAATTGAACTGTCAATGACCCCAGCAGGGTTTCACTACGTGGTCTATTAAGAAGCTCTCCCGAGGATCACAAAAGCAATTGATTGGACATTGAGGCCACATTAATGACAAGTCATTGAAAAGTCAAAGCTATGTGTGGAATGCAAGCTAGGTGACCTCTCACACTAAACTAAATGTCAAGACTTATCGGTGGTCTGTGCTTCCCTTAGGCTTCTAGATTTAGTACTAGAAGAAACTGTATTCACAGAGGGTCAGGGTGGTCAACTCTGCCAAAAGCGCGTGGGTTTGATGCCCACACTAATTGTAAGTTTAAACAGGGAAACCTGTGAAAGCACGCAAGTACATTTTACAGTTAATTCACCTTTAACGGAAGATGTGTAACCCTTCCTGTTCTTCTTGTGCCTTCAGGTTCATCTTCCCCATCTCCTCTGGTTTAATGGGTCTCCAAAGTTTGACTCATGACCTTTTCACAACACAATGGTAAACTGCTTACAACCCTCCTTGTGAACCACTTCAATAGCATAACACATCTAATAGAATAAGCATAACAATATAGGCAACCATAAACAGTAGGCAAAAACGGAAAATGTACACACATTTTTATTAAAGAATTTCAAACGGGACTAGAAATGGTACAAAAAATCGAGTAGCATCTTTTCATCCCTCTGTCTAACCATGCCTTTGTTCATACAGTATATGGTCCCAACACAACCTCTAACTCCTTCTCCTCCCCCTTGTCCTTATTAGTTCCACCTCCATTGCGTTTCTCTCTACCCCTCTACACTTCCAGTCCTTTTCCTCCCCCCCCCCCTCTCCACCCGTCCAGGGCTTCACCTCGCCACTGTGTCTCCTTTCCATTAACTTTGGAGCAGATGGCTGGGCCCTGCTCTCGCTGTGTGAGCTTGACTGACAGGGGTTGGTCATCAGCACCTCCATCGAGGACCAGTCATGTGCTGTTCGTCTCCCGTCCTCAGTCGCCCTGTCCTTTACCTCTCCCCCCTCTACGCGTCCCCCTTCTGTCCTCTCTCCGGCTTTGGAGTGTCCTCTATTTACTCCTCTGACCTCTCCTGTTGTAGCTTTGCCCCGTTACTCCCTGGTTTAATTCTCCGGTAAGACTCTCCTCTCCTCTCCTCTCCTCTCCTCTCCTCTCCTCTCCTCTCCTCTCCTCATGCGTTTTTGATGACAGCTGTCTGAGCAGGGGGAGTCGCCCACTGCCCTCCTCCACTGATGACAGGCCAGACCTTCACATCGCCGTGGAAACGAGGCCGAGGGAAGATGCTCTCTCCGCTCAATGTCAAATCTGTAGTGTCGCAGCGGCCACCCGACTGCCCACGATTTCCTTTCCCCGGCGAAGGGCCGCATATCTGGCGAGGAAATATGTCTGTAACACCCACTTTGCAGTATGTCAAGGTCTTTGTGAAATAAACGGCCCGTAAATGTACAAGGAGAAAGTTACACGCCCGCGTTCTTTGTCTGGTTCTGTGCTTCATGCCAGTGATTGATCACTAGATGGAATTGATTTTCTTTCCCCTCTCCGGGGGAAGAAGTAGGTCTCTGTCTCTTTGAAGACAGTAAACTGGCAACATAAATAGAGTGGCAGGCTGGAGAGGAAATGAGCGAGGATCCATCTTCAGTGCACCGCCGAGGAACAGCTGTTTCAGGTCACAGCCAAAGATAAGCCTCCTCATTTCTCTACCCCCTCTCTCTCTCTCGCTTTATCTCGCTCTTGCCCTCTCTCTCTCTCTCTCTACCGCCCTCTATCTCCCTCGTCCTCTCGCTCTCCCACGTTTGACATTCTGTCTCATTGTCTTTAATCAGTCTCTCCCTCTCTCTACCCCTTCTCTCTCCCCTCTCTCTCTCTCTCTCTCCCCCCCCCTCTCTCTCTGTTTGCTCTCTTTCGTGTCTCTGATGTAAAAGTGCTCATTGTGCTCAACCTCTTTTAACCTTCACAGTCCCAGGGTGTTTCCTTTGAACACAGCAGATGGGACACGTTGATGACTAAGCTTAAATTTTTAACCGAAATGAAAGATGCTCGCCAACATCTGGGCACGGTTCCAGAATAATTCATGAAAATGACCTTTAGAATCCTATGTACGTCTTGAAATATTTATGCACAGTATTTAGAGAGAGATTTACCGAACTGGTACATTAGAACATAAAAACTTTAATATAAACCGATAGGATTTTTATCTAGTGATGACCTGGTCTGGGTTTGTAATAACTAGCAGTATATCACTGTCAGGGAATTCATGTTTATCTTCAGGGAGGTCAGAATACAGGTGCAGCTACACAGCAGCCCTCTGAAATTGCTAAGGAACACAGGTTTGAACCAGAAAGGACCCGTGACCAAAGCCTCACTGCGGCGATCATAATTCCATGTCCAATAGATATGGTTAATCATTATTTATTGTGATGAATCAGCGTATTGTATTACGTTGTAAATAATGTTTGTAATATAGTGTCTTGTTTTGTGTACCATCAGTGGGTGTCATCTGGTTTTATTTACATATGTTGGCAACTTGGCTGTTATAATTTCCAAAGATTCTAATTAAGACTTGGCCTCAGCTTTGTACGCCTACAAATTGCATACTGTATATAATGTGAAAGAACATCTCTGAATTGAATGCTTTTCATCACTATTTAGAAATGACACAACAGGACAGGACATGGAGTGATATCTTTTGGTTGTGGATGGTATCTGGGTTTTTATTCAGTTGTTTCTAAATGTTACTACAAGACAACCTTTCCTTCAAAACGTTAACTTCTGGTCTAACCCTATGTTGCGTTGTGATTCACTAGATGTATTCATATCTATTCCAGGTTGAATCGGCCTCCCGCCTCACACCCTGACAAGATGGTTTGTGTATGTATGTGGCTGGCTGCAGGGACTCCTAGACAGCTTATTCACAACCGACAGATAACAGCCAAATCCTTATCTACCGAAACTTCTCTGATAGTGTATTGATGGGCCAATCGGCTCAGACTGCTGAATTCTTTGCATGCGTAGTGTGATAGACTGTGGAATAATGAAACATAATTTTATGTTGAATCAGCTAATAGTTGGCTGGAGATATGAAAATATCTCTAGCCAACTATTATATTTCATATACAGTATATTTAAAATATATTTCAACATCTTCAGGAGAACATGTAGTCTTCTGAATCAAACTTTCAGTTTGAATGTCACTCATGTAAATGGAAGGTAGTCTACAGTGGTTCTCAAACTGTGGGTCGGGACACCCTCAGGTGTCATAAAATGATTTCAGGGGATACAGTATATGACATATAAAGTGAGATGGGAAATAATCTATTTAATTAACCTCTTGTAAATCTTGTTTGAATATTTTCAATAAAAGGTGCATACATTTATCAGATCAACAGATCAAAAAGTTTGAAAACCACTAATTTAACATACAAACTGACATGTATAGTTGTAATTGTTAGTGCAAGGTTAGTGCAAATTCAACAAGACAGTGATCAGTGAAGATGAATTTTTTTTGTTGCAGTGATACTAAAATTATCTTATTTCAATACCTTTGAAGCTCTACTAAAGTCCTACATTTGAATTGTTTTATAGTGACAAGAGGGCAATAATGTTCTAATACCGAAAGCATTAGAAGGCCTATAGGCCTACTTTAGAAGTGAATTTTAACATTTGAAGATCCAATTTAAAAAAGTTTCTGTAATCAAAAGTGGTCCATTAAAAGTTACTCCTTTCCATCCTGCTCTGTAATTCTGCTTGAAAACATTCTGACTCGACCTTGGTCTCTTTTCAGATTCAATCTGCATCCCGGAAGTGTGTGTCTGTGTGCATGTGTGTATATGTGTACGTGTCTATGCTTGTCCGTTCTGTGTGTTAGTCTTTGGTGTGTGTATGAGAGTATGTCTATTTGTGTATTTGTACGTGTCTTTAGTGTGTATATGCATGCATGTGTGTTTAAATATATTGGTTTCTGTCTCTCCGTTTGTGTGCGTGCAGTTGATGAGTGTGTGTGTGTTCACCTCATCTTATGTGTATACGTACGTCCATGTGTTTGCATCCGGGCCTGTGCGTGAGGGTATGTATGCTCCTTGAATGCAATAATTTTCCGACGTCTTATGATTAATTTATGTCTTACCTGCCTTTTTACTGAATTACCCGGCGGGTCCTGAGGGATGCAGCCGCTCGCAACGCTGCAAATAACAGCTCAAATGAAAAAATGCAAATGATCAGGCTAGATCCTGCACCAAGTCCACAGGGACTCCTTAGACGCATGCACGCACACTCTCTCCCTCGCTCTCTCTCTCTCTCTCTCTCTCTCTCTCTCTCTCTCTCTCTCTCTCTCTCTCTCTCTCTCCCTCGCTCTCTCTCTCTCTGTCTGGCTGCCTAAC
>JAOEHI010001132.1:0-12982 GCA_025447815.1 Percopsis transmontana
CGCCATGCGGCATCCGCTGACCTTCACACGCCCCGAGTCTCCAATAAATGACGCACACAAAACAACATAGCAAGCCCCCCCCCCCCCCACACACACACACACACACACACACTCTGCCTCTCACTGAGCCTTAGTAATGAGCATGCTGTTGTGCTCATTACTAAGGCTTTATGCAGAGCAGGGCAGCCTCATTAGAATAAGACTCAAGAGTGAGCCCGAGATGGAACGAGTGTGGGAATCAGAATCGGGGATTCTGGATCCCACAGGATGCTTTCAGCCGCCAAAAATCAATTCTTGAAATTATGTGTGAAAGCCGAGGCCCGGGGACGAGCGACGGAACGCTTTGTCCCGTGTTCGTGTGTAATCGGCTCAGTGCCAGACGACTGCTTTTCGAGTGTAATTGTGGAATGGGGGCCACAGTGCAGTGTTAGCACACAAAGTATCAGATAGAGCCACAAGCAATGGGCCATTATCACATTATCACATTGCAACCCATGCGGTTATTGTTTAAATCACCGATTGGATTTGACACCGCTGTTCCCCAATGAATAAGACGGCCTGCTAATTGTACACGCCTGGACTCGGTAAAGTTCCAAAAAAATTTGAAAATAAAAAGCAAATGTTTTAGTGACACACATGTGGAAGTGGGGCATTGGAGACACTGCGGTGGCAGTTTCTGACTAGAACATCCTCAGCCGCTGTTAATTATGCAAATGAGCTGATAAGGGAAGTGGAGTGGGCTGGTAAGACAAAACAGCTTATTTTTAATCACAGTGGGAGTTTGCCGGAGTTGTGATCTGAGCTCTTTAATGCATGTAGCAACACTCATATTGTGTGTGTGCGTGCGTGTGTGTGTGCGCGTGCGCGTGCGTGTGTGTGTGTGTGGGGACAGTGGAGTGTAAACAGCATCTCCAAGTGCCTGTCACCAGCCCGCAGTGTGCCTGATGATCACAGGATGACAGATGGTAATCAGAGTGTGTCCCGACTCATTTATCTCTCCTCGTGCCGACACTTATGGGTCTATTTTACATGGATTTGTGGGGCGTCTGAAGGTTGATGGAGAAGATGGTGTGCTTGAAGATTTACTGAGATTCACTGTGCCCCTTTTTTTTTTTTTGCGGCGCAGAGAAATTGCAATTACACAGCGAGGCGAACGCGAGGCCTCTGATCTCTGCACTGAAAATTTTTTTACGGAGAAAAATGTCTCTCTGAGGTTCACTTTGGGTCCTCTTCAAAACTTCACAAGCGACCAGTTATGGGCAGGATAGTCTAGTGGTCTGGGTGTTGGACTCCCAACCGGAAGGTCATGGGTTTGAGCCCCAGAGTTGGCCTACCTATAAGCATCCTTGAGCAAGATGCCTAACCCCTATCTGCACCATGTAATTGTAAGTCGCTTTGGATAAAAGCGTCTGCTAAATGACCTAATTGTAATTATCGTTTTACTGCAACGCTAACTCGTTGTTTATACCTATGTTCCTTAGTGCACCTCTGTTGTTCTGAAGCATGTTCCAGGTCGAGATGTTCTTGGACAATGTTATGTTCAAAGTTGAAGTGACTGAGGAGTTGTGCATTTGACATCTTTTTGACAAAAGGACGCCCAGAAGCTGGCGAAGAAGCTGTTCTTATATTAGCACGAGTGGAGAAGCTGTTCTTATATTAGCATCAGTATTCACACCAGCTCCTCACACCTCCTCATAGCAGACACGTGTCAGTGAGACTGACATACCATCTGTAGGAGACAGAACTCGGTACCTCGGGCTGAAGGGAAGGAGATGTCCTCCGCCGAGTCGGCACGCCCTGCTCTCCCCTCCTGTTAGCTCAGCCTCGGTGGAAGGCTCACAAACAGTATGAATATTAAGAGGCACAGTCATCTGGTGCTCTGCAGCTTATTGGGGGGTGGGGGGTGGGGGGGGGGTGGGGGATGAGATTTAGGGATATCTCGCTCTGAAAGAGGCTCAACGAGATTTCTGCCAGGAGCTCGCGCTTGGATTATTTCCTGTTCGGATTCTTGGTCGACTTCCTCGAATCTGCCTGTGTGTTAATGTTGACGTGTGTTAATGAACACACGCCACACTAGATACTGTAAGCAGACTGCCCAGTGCTGAGTGGTCAACTGTTCAGTCAGGGAGGAGATATTCCCCCACAGAGTAATCCCCAACGCAGCTAAACTAAATTGAGCCAATCTGTCAAAACCACACTGGCCACACCGGCGGTATTACCCCAGGCTGCCTCTAAGCGACAGGTTGGCTTTTACACTTTCCAGACTCTCGTGGATAAGATGTGGACAGCAGAAAGGAAACTGATTCCAGGCTGGAGCTAGGTAAAGCCCGAGGCCATTTTCTCTGTAGTTCCTCCAGTACTTGACCTGGTAGATCCACCGGAGCACTGCATAAATGTTAAATGTGAAAAAAATCCTCGAAAAACTATGGAGAATGAAGTGGTCAATGTGTTAGTCTGCTAGTCTGACCGCTTCTCTGGTGTATTGTGTTTATGGCTGGTCATGGTCCATTAAGACTAAGCCCATGCAATTTAATTATAGGTAGACATCTATCTACTATAGGCAGATGGAATTATTATTTGCATTTTGAATTGAGTACACCATAAGCTAGTTATATTTAAGTGCTTTTGGAGCTGAATGCAGTTAGTTCTATTTTTGAACCTAAAACATTCAGTGTATGTCGCAAAGATATTCAGCAATGCTATCATGGGTGAGTAGAAAATAGAAACATACAAAAATAATTCCAAACTATCCCTTTAACTAAGTTGTAAAATGATGTCATCCTGACAAAACAGGGTTCCCTGCGGCGCTTGAGAAAATGGCTGCCGGATAAAATGAACCAGAACCCCTAGAACATTAGCATGCACTGGGCTTCTTGTCTCTAACGGTCAGTCAATACAGGAATCGAGAGGGGACGTTACAAGGACAATGAGTGGTGATTTATTCGTGCGAGCCAGTGCTCAGTACAAACACACTGGCCATCAGCAGCTGGAGTTAATGCCTTCTGATTTCCAGAGCTAAAGTCTTGCTGGATAAGGCAGAAAGGAAGATTTGCCATTTTCATTTATTCAAGATCAGCCAGAGCTCCGAATTCAAAGGAAAAGATTGTGTTTTTAACCCTGAATTAAACTGCTCGAGCAGGTCAACCTATTCTGTCGCCTTGCATTGTCACAAGATTTTGTGAGCTGGCTTTTGAATGCTTCAGTCAATCGCACTCAATCCATCACTGTCAACAGTCTAAACATTTTGATTTCATAAAAAAATTGGAGAAGAAAGAGGAAAAGAAAGCATCTGAGACGGATTCTCGAGACGAGAAAAAGAACGGGGAAAGGCCCTGAGATCTTTCAATGAATGGATATTCCCACTCCGCATCGTTTTAATGTCAACGTGCCGTATTTGTGGACGCTCGGCCCAGAGAGATCTATGGCCCATGCATCAAATCAGCAGCACCGCCGACGCCGGGATCTGCTGCCGTCAGCATTCCTGCCCTCCCGAAGTGGACTCCCTCTCTGCTAATAGAGCCAGGAAACGGCTGATTGGATTTATTTACCAGGCACATATCAGAAGAGGAGAGACCCATTGGTGGAGAGAGAGAGAGAGAGAGAAAGAGAGAGAGAGAAAGAGAAATAATAGAAAGACAGAAAGAAAGACAGAAAGGGAGAAAAATAGGAAGGAAATAAGGAAAGAAAGAGAGGAAGGAAGAACAGACGTGAGAACAAAGCTCTGCTGGTTGCGTAAGTCTCCTTTTATGCTGTTTTTCCACTCACAGTGGGAGCTGCCCTGCTGTCTGTAAACACCTTAAATAAAAAGCTAGACCCCCCTAAATGGGTATGCAGCTAACCCCGAAAGGGAGAGAGGCGGCAGTACAACACCATGAAATCCTAGCAGGGTCTCTATCCCAAGTCTTTTGTTGCCGTCGATCCGTAGCAACGCTGTTAGCGTCGATCGTTAGCAGCAGCTATTGATTAGGTAATACTGGAAATGCACATGAGACTATTTGCGAATAAGGAATATTTATTGATTATTTGTGAATATCAATCGATATTTTTTAGAGGTGACAGAGGGCATTCTGGGAATCGGTTTTCCTGGTGTCCAATTGTAGGCTATCCATTTGTCATGCCAGCCTCTGCCTACCATAAAGCCTTTCCTCCCCTGGTTCAGGGAGGAAAGGATCCCAAACCATCTGTGTACCCACAAAGGTCAAGGCAACGTGCACCATTCCACGTGCACTGCAGTTAGCAACCAACAAAATTAATTGAGTAACACACTTTTTATCATATTGAGCTGGCTGTACTTGTCTTGTAGTGAGAACTCCTATTATATACATACTAAAAGGGACCCTTCTTGATTTGTGTCCGGAATTGTTGCCTTGTTGAAGCCAGCATTGCAAAAACCTTGTTTTGGTTTAACACTCCAAGAGCGCAAACCCTTTCGCACCCGCCCCCTCCACACACACACACACACACACACACACACACACACACACACACACACACACACACACACACACACCTACGCATTTAACAGTGAGTTTCGGGTGGAAATTTGGGGTTCCACCGCACAATTGAGGAGAGTCCCTTTAATAAAAGAGCTAATAAAGAGTCGACCTGTAAGTTTATACTACCAGGGAGTCGTAATGCTCTTAAATTGTTATTTTTTGTCTATTAAAACCTGACAAAAGCTGCTAATTCTCGCAAAAAACTCATAAAACCGGTCCTGAATCAGTACGCGTCTTTGGGTGAAATATTAGTCTGATGCTAGAAACATCTATCCTTTCATGAAAAGAGCATGAAAAAGCTTCCTGAACCATGTTAGTCGGTAGCCTTGGGAGAAAAAATAAGAAAGAAAAGTGAAATGATACTAACAGGAGCATTACCTGAGGTGACAAAATGGCTTCCTGTTCTCCCACAGCAACATACCGTCCTGTCCTTAACGTGTAATTGCTGACCTATATTGCTGACGCTTGCTTATTTGCCTTTGTCAATCATCTTCCCTCCTCAAATAGGAAGAAAGAAATAGATTTCCCCTCTACAGAGTTGACAGCGAGTCAGCCTCTTCGCTTGCCCCAGTAGAGGACACCGGAGGGGGATTAGGGTAGTCACACCAGCAGCCTCTGCAAGGTCACTCTGGTCCCCCCGGCCCCCCAGCCATATCAGAGGGGTGCTTCCAGGGGCAGGCGGCTCTCTGTGTAACACCAGGGACCACACATGCAGCTCCTGCAGCTAAATATGGAAATAAGCACAAGTGTTTTGGGTTATCAGGCCCTTTCGACCCCTTCTCAGTAATATCTAGAGTGCTTACACGCGTTAAGGCAGGCTTCTTTATGAACGGTCTAAAGGCCCACTAAGCGATGTTTTGCAGCACAGAACATAATGTACATAAAAAGTGAATACGGTATGTTGCAAACCATGTACACCAACATGAAAAAGTAGGTATAGAATAAACTATTTTAATCTACATAGCACGGGTCGCTGGTCGCAGAGGTGGTATTTTTCACCAATAGGGTTAGCATTGCCGCAGAGGCATCAATGCCAGTAGGTATCATTGGTACAGTTATATTCCGCTATAGTCGAGGGTTACTGCTTACTGGAAGGGATGTGATTACTTTTTACACGTAAAGTTGTCTTGAAAGCAAACAGGTTGGCAAAAAAAAGAAGAAAAAACAATGCCAAATACTTTCTTATAGTGCTTTAGGACTTTCATATCAAACATGCCACAAAGCACAACTCGTGCTCGGCTTACAGAGACGACACAAAGATAGCTCCACAACTCAAGGGTATGAAAGTGGCAACTCCGCGCCAGCCCTTCACAAATTGACCCTGGGCCAATCACGTCCAAGTTAAATATCACCCGCACTTTAGGCAGGCCAGGGAGACGGGGGCCGAAATGAGAGTCGCGACCTAAATCAGCCCTCTGGCAATGAGAGTGATGGATCTAACCTTCTATTCTCTCCTTCCTGCCCAGGTTTATTTTCCCTGAGCAGAGACAGTCCAAGTCCTGTTGGCACAATGCTACTGTTGGATTGTCTCTGTAAGCACCAAGCTGTCCAGGTTCATCTAAACGTGGCGTCCACTGAGGGCCATAATTAAGTTACAACCAATCACAGCGTAGGCACTTACGCCAAATTAGCATGCTTAATTGACTACTAACTGATGACTAACTGAAATAACCTGTCTCTGTGACTGGCTGGAACAAAAACTTGCTTGATTTTCCAAAAGAAACAATTAAGGTTAATTATACTACATTTGAGCTAAAGGCAAGAGCATCAAATTCAATCCAAAACCCTAATGGCTGAACTTGCTGATGGACTCCCACCATTATCCGAGGCGAAAACTGGCATCAAAGGAAACGAGTGTCTTGTGTTTTCTCAAAGGGAATTCATCATTTTGGGGCTCATGGATTTTTTTCACACAACACATCAAAGTTGTCTTTCTAAGCATCGGGGATGTCTTTAAAAGAAAATTGCTGACAGTGAGTGTGCCACTACCAAATTGCAACCAAATGGATGACAGAGAGTTCAGCTGCCTTCCATTCAGTAGCTGTAGGTGGAATCATCACGTCCTGTGCCAATATGTGGAGTGAGCTTTTAATATCTTTTCTCAATCTTACAGCAAGGGCATTCAACAGTTGGTTCTTGCGTGTTTATGGCCTTTTTCACATTTCTTCAATATTATATGTTTTGCATAGCTAGTTTAGTACCCAATAAACAAAACATATAGCATAATTATATTGTTGCATGAAATATGTATGAAAGGGGCCATTAATCATGTAAGAAAACATACACTATGACATATTTGATTTGTATAGTTCTTTCCCCCCGCATATGGGGGCCCATTTTGAAACTCAAGACTACGGCACCCTAAATTATTCTCGTCCACAGACAAACTCCTCGTGCTTGATTTTCTCGTTTCTCCTCTGCCAGTAATTAATAAAGCGGAGGAACGACTTGTTCCGGAAGGTGTAGATTTGACGGAGCGCCAGGTAGATAAACACAACACAACAACAACCTCATTAACACCCTGACAGGAGAGTTGAGATGAACACAGCGGGTCAAGAGACTTCCAGGAGCCTCCAGCCTCCTGACAACATCTGGGCCTGCTCTGGATGGAAGGAGCAGGGGTAACGGGGGAGAGGAATGCTCCTCAGGAGGGGTTCTTGTTAGGAGGCCAAAAGGAACAGAGGAGATGATGACCAATGAGAAGGAAGGCCAGAAGAGAGGGATGGGGGAGGAAGTGATGAGCCAAGCAGTGTCTCCGCACCGTACTTCATTGCATTTTTGACGCATCTCTAAACTGTATTTCAAAGCCTTTATTGGACATCGAAATTAAATAGATTCCAGGATTAGGAGTGACTGCAGAATGACTGGGACCAGGATGTGAAAATCACTTTACAACAAAGTAATAAAGTCTTCTAAGATTGACTTATTTATTTTACAGTCGGATTGCACACAGAGGCAATTGCATTTTCACAAATTCATTCAAGAAGTATGCTACCACTAGACCTGTCATTAGAAGAGCTGCATGCTCATGAATGTACAAAACATTAATTTAGCAAGAAAACGCTTATCTTGGTACCTTTCTGCATAGCGCAGAGAGATAATATGGTTTTACCTCACACATTGTTTTTTTCAGCTGCCCCCTGGATCCAAAATCGCACACAGACGCCCATAACATGGTATTTTATGAAGGAATCTTGCATAACAAGAACTGACAGCTACATCTGACATGAGTCGACTTCTGAGACAGTAAGAGATGATGTACAAATATAAACATCAAACGCAAACGTGAAGCAAAATGAGGAAAAACATTTTGTAAACCCCCGGGCAATCATGGGTTTACAACGTGTGGCACCAACTGAGGAGTATGGCGACAACATACACCTTCGGTACTTTAGTACGCAGCTCTAAAATCAAATATTTACACATTCACAAACACACACATGCAGATACAAAGCCAGACACATGAGTACAGTATATGCCATCAACTATTGTGTGTGTGTGTGTGTGTGTGTTTGTATTTATTATCCATAAGGCGTGGTGTCTGCCAAAACTTTTTGGAGCAAATAAACAATTGAAAATGTTACACAAAGCCTTGGGAAAAGCTGTTCAGTATTTCAATATCGTGAATTTACAATAACAAGGGAGTAGATACAGTATCTCATTGGAGGAAAGGCTCATAAATTAAACCTGACCTAATGTTTTTATTTTATCCTAAAGGCAGAGTTTATCAAAAGGTATTATTATTTTATCAGTATTTTTACTCCAGTCGCCATGAAATCAATGCAAATACAAAGTACATGATTCGACAAGGTACAACGTACTCTCACACCGCTGCCACTCACTGCTGCCCCCTTGTGGCAAAGATTACACACAATATTTCAGAGCAAAGGACCGTACACACCTCCCACTTGGACTAGCGCATACGTTCCTCTCCAAGAACTCTCCAAGAAGTCCGTAACGCCAAAGATGGCAGTTGTATGTATATCCCGCCCTCCCCTCAAAGGAGCCAATCGTCTGCTTTATAACGGCCGAACTGGGAAACCTATTAAACCAATCGTGTGGTTGCGCTGACCTGGCGCATGCGTAGTAGAAGTATAACCTGTGGCAATATAGATTTTAAACCTTATTTTGGGGCATTTTTTTTGCATTTTTGTTTTTTATCAGATTTGACTGGTGATTCGACACATGCAGTTTTTATGTCCTGGTGACCATTGAAAGTGCCGTTATGGCTCTCTCCACTGCAGCCGGTCGCATATTGTCGCAATTAATGACGTTATCATTTAAAACAAATCTACGCTAAATAACTGCCCAGCGGGCGGCACCAAGATTGCTGCCGAGTGGCCAATCTCTTCTTTAATGTCTCTGGCAGCACACAGTGTGTGTGTGTGAACCCAGGATTGCTCTTAGGACCACCCACTTATTCCAAACTTAAACAAATGCAAACTTGTGCCGCAGTGTCGCTAATGTTAGCAGGAACATGCATACTGTGTATTAGGGGGCCCTTTATCACACTCCCTTCCTCCTCCTCGGTTAAGTCTGCAGTTAAACCCTCCAGCCAGCATCGGAAACTGTTCTCAAGGATAATTCTCCCCCAAGAGAAAGCCTGCAAACCCCCACTAACCCTCTCCATGTCACCGTCGTAAAAATAAACCAAAGCTCCAATAATTCACGAGCATCAAGTATGTGTGAGAGTGAGTGTGTGTGTGTTATTTTCAGTAAACATAAGGAGATTTAAGCACTCTTTACTGCATCTTAGAGTGTGCAGAGAAAGGATTTGAGGTTATCAGAAGTGAAACAGTAGTCATAAAGACTCGAATATGTATTTTATAAAAATAAAATAAAAATAAACAAGTTCCTATTCCTATTTCTCAATGTAGATTCTTTTGCTGGCCTTGCCGGTCATCGAATATTAACCTGAAAGTAATTTATGAGCGCCAAAACAAGAGTGTTGCATATTGAAAATAAAATAAAAAGATAAACGGGAGAGTTGTCTTTCACTGTTAATATGATATCTGCTGTGCAAGACCGACAGCTAAACGACTGGGGAAAATATCTCATTCTGCAATTAGTGCGGATTCAAATGGACTTCATCTCCCAACTGCCTCCGAGGATGAAAATTACTTACAAATGACTAAGCTCTTGTAAACAGCGACTTGAGCACTGCCACCTCCTCTTGGGAAATAAAGTGATGCTGCATCTGACTCTGTGAGCCATGTTCAGCGTTGCTTTACCCACTTAATGTTGTGTCCAAAGAACACACATTAAGCAAGTCAACTAAATCTAAGCCAATATTGCATGTCGGGTCAAGCAGAAATCACTAACAACGCCATTCCAATGGGTTTATCACCAACCATAAACTGTGTGCGAGGAACTTTTCATTGAGAACGAAAACAAAAAATGAATGTACAGAAAAAATGACCTTGGAAATAGTTAATGAGGACCAGAATTTAAAAAAATCCACAGGACAGTAAAACAATGTTTGCTGCTTTTCTGGTGTTATATTTCAATGAACTGTGTTGTACTTTATCTCCTATGATGTCTGCAATATCAGTTACTGGTGTATATTTTAATAGTTTGTACAAAAAAACAAAACACAACATGGTTTAAATGGGCACTCGTCAAGTGACAACTGCTTTTAAAAGGCTTGACGGTTGTTTTGGTTTGTTAAAAACACATTTCACACAAGATGGCGACGTTGTGTATGCCCGCCATTCGTAGTGCTCCATTGCATATCTTTTTCTCGTGTTTATATATATGTATACACACACACATTATATCTCGTTAACAATAATTAGATGATACTAACCTGCTACGACTCCTGCCATGTACAGGAGGCTGATTCGTACAATGCCGTGAACCATCTCTAAAGGGACGCCGATCATGAGCTGGAGAAGAGCATTGAAGCCCAACTGCTCCAACCTGGATGGGGAACAAGTTGAGGGAGGGAGCATCGTCAGTTCACAGGTGGAAGGATCAGTCCGAGATAGCAGAAATAGCTAACCAGCTATCTGCAGACATCCAGACATGGTGTACACCAGATGGTGTCCCTACTTAAGTTTCCCCCCCACGCACCTTAGTCTAGCCTATATTTTTACACTACGTGAAGGGTGGAGTGCATGTGGATTTGTAAATCTTCTAACTTATGTATGTGTGTGTGTGTATTCATGTACGGTTATATACTGTATGTATACCTGTATATATGTTGTATTTTGGGCAGATGTGTAAGGGGAATATGTTAGTTTTAAATTTATTCTGTATGAAATGTGCGATACAAATAAACATGACTTGGCAATTTTTTTTTTTCTATGTTATTGTTGCCTCTCAGTGGCGTTGTTTTGAGTGTCAGACTCTAAATTAGCAAGCAATGCCCCAATCTGTCAGACTGTTTTTGTTTAGTCAGAGCTCTTGCACGTGTGTGTCACTCGCGCTTAGCAAACCTTTAATTTGACTCAGCTGCTTTAGCAGATGCGTTCTACGGCCCGGACCTGTTTTTCTTCTTACAATTATTCTGAATGGCACACACAGCCGCTCAGCGCCAGTCCTTGGAGACGCGTATGTCGGTTGGTCTTTACCTGCAGCAGTGATTCCCAGTAGTCACTCATCTGTTGGCTCTGCCTGTGTCATTAGCTGATCAATTAGCACGCCGTGGCAGATGGTATGTGTCTCACCAGCATGATGGAAGTGTATCCTTCACTAATGAATAGGCTTCATGTTGTGTACCAGACCGATCGTTTTGTGCACAGGGATATTATGATATTATGCATGCAACACCGGATATGGAAATGCCCTGCCCCAAAACCGGAGGGTTTAAATTATACTTGATTAATACTAGAGCTTACAGAATATGTCATGAACATTGATTGATTGATTGACTGATTCATTCATTCATCCTCTGTCCACTTTCCTGGGGAGTGGATCCAGACCCTGCTGTTGGGCAACACACCTTCCATTTGTCTTTTAAAAGGTACACACGCCTCGATTTTGTTAAAGTCCCCCAGAACCTCAATTTCCCTGCCCACGCTCATTGTTTGTGCTTTGAAACACAACTGTGGGCAGGGCTGGATGGGGAGGGGGGGGGGGGGGGGTAGAGAACCGTGCGAGCACACGGGCGATGTATGCGGAGGAGTAGAGAAGAGTGCCAACCACTCAGCACTAAGGCACAGAAGGGACACGTATGTTTCAAACAAGGGTTATTCCAGGCACAAAATCGAGGAGCGTCCGTTTAACTTATTAAACGTTACAAAGTAGTTACAAAGCGCACTCCCTTACCCGACGTGCATGAACATGTAGCTGAAGAAGCGCCACACCTGGGCACGGTGGCCGGGGTGGTAGACCAGCGGGCTCTTCATGAAGTCGGGCTGGTAGGTCTGCAGGACCCACTTGTTCAGCATGATGCCATAACACATGAACACAATGATCTGTGTGGAGAGAACGAGAGGGAGCGGGGGGGAGAGATGTGAGGCGCTGTTGCTCATGTTCTCGCGCTCTCTCTCTAGAGGTTAAAGGTTAAAGGGAAGACGTTTCCGTAGCAACAACAAAAATATGTGGTTTCGAGAAACAAAATAGCCGCGTTTCCTCCCCTCCCTTCCCCTCCCCAAGATGCCTCGGCCGAGGACGATTGGGATGGCAGAGAATGTCACTGCATGCAGAGAAAGACCCATCTGGTCCAAATCCATTAGCAGGAATTTAAATGATAGGGGAGAGCCATTATCACACCCACACTGTTGTTACAGTGCTGTTCGGAGGCATTTTAAGAGCATGTTCGTGGCTTTGTTCGCAATTACGATGAGTTACGGTAGTAACTGCGATTACCCTGGTTCTTCAACATAATCGGTCAATCTACGACCGATACGGTGGCCGGAGCATTCACTGACCTGCTTTCCAGGTTTGTCATTGGTCGCTGAAAGGCATCTCAGTGTGCAGGGCCCTGGTACCTAAATGGGCTTATCAAGCCTTGGTTTACCGCCGGTGATTAAAGGGCTCAAATATTTCACTGTGGGTGTTTAGGCCAGCAGGCTGAGTCGATACAATAGTCGATAATTAACGGTGCTGGCTCAACTAAATGGCTGGGATTAAGAAATAAACTCTTATGGCAGGTTTGAGACAAAAAGGCTAGGGACCAATAGGATGGCTCCGAGCGCCGCAGGCTGGGCCGGCCCCGGGCTCTGTGCTGCCCCCTCACCTGAACGATGGTGATGACGGCCATGAAGACGGGCGGCGGGCACAGGCGGTTCTGGTGGAAGTACCAGCGCCGGTCCGTTTCGCACGGCAGGATCTCGTAGGCCACGTAGCGCACAAAGCGCTTGTAGACGCCCAGCCCCGTCTCGTCCAGTAGGATCTCCCTCTGCAGGGTGCGGCGGCCGTTGGCGATGGCCCGCCGGAAGCTACTGGAGCGCTTGCTACTCATCTGGGTGGGTGAGAGAGAGAGAGAGAGAGAGAGAGGGAGAGAGAGAGAGAGAGAGACAGAGAGAGAGAGAGAGAGAGGG
>JAOEHI010001133.1:0-12980 GCA_025447815.1 Percopsis transmontana
GGGTAGAGGGATAGAGAGAGAGAGGAGAGGGGGATAGAGGGATAGAGAGAGAGAGGGATAGAGAAAGAGAAAGAGAGAGAGAGGAGAGGGGGACAGAGGGATAGAGAGAGAGGGGGGGGGGTGGAGAGGGAGAGAGGGAGAGAGGGGAGAGAGGGAGAGAGGGGAGAGAGGGAGAGAGAGAGAGATAGAGAGTGAGGGATAAGATGGGGAGGAGCACACAGAAAGGTGATTCAGTCAGACACACATGCTCACACACCCCTTGGCCCATGCAGCAGTAGGTCCACACTGACATACAATTAAGAAGTGAACATACTCTGCCATCATGATACACCCCTTAATGATTGGAATTATGACCGTGAACACCTCTCTGACTGTCGTCTACTGGACTTTCCTGCTGACCGACTATTACTTCAGGTGGCTTCAAGAGCCAGAAGACAAACCCAAGGACATAGTCACCCCAGTCTAAACAGGGGGTCAGGGCACAGTGGATCCCCCCAACTGAAGGTCTGACCTCATCTTAGACTTAGCCAGCGAGGGCAGAGCAGCTTGTAGCAGGCCTACGGATTTTGATTTATTTCTTTTTACCTTTTTAAATAATGCTTTTGTTATATTCTGATTTGAAGAGTCATTCTTACAGGTAATGAATGTGCTTTCCCTCTCAACCTTACTTAGAAAAGTTTATTTCGCTTTAATGTCTATGAAATGCTGTAGCTATCTACTCAAAATGTAATGTAATATTCTTAAAATAATGACACCATGGTCCTGAGCTGTCAGATATTACTGCCAGAGTGCTGACTCAGATTAACGGCTTTGCTAGTGACAGTGGCATGTCAACCAAATCTCTTCAAGGATTACAGGACACCTATGAAAACACTCCCCTCAGAGGCTTGTCTTGAGGAACACTTATAGACCTTGTGCTGCTTTTTTTCTTTGTTTCCTGAACCACAGGACCTATTTTTTTGTTTTGTTTTGAGCCTTCTTATACTGTAGATCTCGAATTCCCTTCTCTATTTAACATGACACACACCTTCTATTATGGTATGCACCCTATCTCTTGGGGCATTCTATTCTTTAACGTTGTCGTCATCATCATAGAATGGCAATGGCTCATTTCTGAATTCATCAGGATTAATTCGTCGGTCAAGCGAAAGGAGAAACCATCTGCAGCCTAGATAAACAACGTCAAACTTGCTACTTTGCTATAAATTGCTATTTAGAAATGCTCTCAACATTTAGGTCACGGTGAGTTTTTTTTTCTGAGACAGTATTTCAGTTTTGCACATTGTTAACTATAACACCTGTATTTTGTGGTTATTTTTAGAACTTCCAACCTGTTACACATGAAACTGTGGTCCATTCACGCACAAAACAATACAACACAATAAGTTCCAAGATTTGCTCAAAAGGTAAGAAATTTAAAGGCTGTGATTCTAAAATCATTTTTTATCATGCATTTTCGAAGGAAAGCTAATGTTCTTTTCTTGCACTTGTTTTTGCTGTACAACTATTTAAATGCCAGAAATTCGCTTACGTATTATTTGGAATTTCAACTGGATGTAAAAATGTTGTCAACTGCTTTTATTTCAAGCACAGTTGTCACCTCACTCAATAAAACTGTATAAAAAGTTAAATATACATTATGTATATTGTGTGACACAGTAAAAAGCACAAGGTATATATTGATTGTTTAATATCGCAAAATGTAAGCTAATCATATACTGTATATTAAATATACATCCTGGTTATAGAGGACCATAAGCCTCTTTAGAGTATTATTATCCACCTCTCCTGTCTTATAGTTGTAATCCATGCAGATCGAAACTGATATCTCTCTCAATGACAGACTCCAATCCAATTAGGTCTGTCTGCCCTGTATTGACCTCCTAGTCACTTTCTTCATCTTCACGAAGCAAGACTGAGACCTCTGCCCAAAAGAATGTTGGGTGTTGGGTTGGGTTTTGAGTCCAGACAAAAGCTTAGGAAGGACATGCTTATGGGGCAGGAGAACACAATGATCCTTGACCAATGAATGCTAGGAAAGGCTGTGATGTATTATTTCTAATTCACATTGAGAATTCTTCTATTCCTTCCAGCACAATAAATACAGAATGTTGTTTTTTTATCCAGTGCTCTTCTGTTACCCAAAAGTGTTCACAGTGCCTCGAAAAAGGAGTGAATATGTCCTTATGAACATCTATCACCTCTGCTAAACCATGGACCAGCAAACGCTTTCCTCTCTGAATGCCTCAGCTGGACGTTTGGTGTGGAACATCACACATGTGGTGTTTAAACACAGACAGCTCTTCCAGAGGTCTAAAAGCACGGAAGAAGAGGCCTACTTCCTGGACTAAATCCCCCCTGCAAGAGACACTATAGCTGTGCCAGACAATGTAGTTTATGTGTTAGTGGGGGTGCTACTGGTTATAGTGGCCACGTACGCTATAGTGGGGCACCTGATCAAGGATCTGATGCATGACCTTGCAGGTAATCCCATGCCAGTGTGGTATTGATACAAAACTATCCCAACAATCACTCTCAGTGACCGCCCCTTCATTCCGCACCCCTTCATCCGGACCGATGTGTTGACCCTGGTGGCTGGCCTGAGTTCTTGTGTATTCTCAACTTTTATCATGAAGCTGGGTCAGCAGTTAATCTTTCCTTCGTAATTTAATGTGAAAGTCTCATTTACAACCTCTTTTTCCACTTCTCCATTGTGGTGTTTCATTACCAGTGTGTTTCAGGTAGCCGGGGATAAAATATCAACATCATAAACATACTGTAAATTCCACTGAAAAAGATTACAGTACTTTTCTCTCTGCCCTTTTCTTCCATTCACTAATTTCAGACTGCATTCTTGGGCCAAAACCAGTGGAAGATCACCCGGAGGAGAGGCAGGCTAGCATTTACAGTGAGCAAGACATGCTGGAGATGGAGAGAGAGGGGCTGCTGCCAGGGTTTCCCCAGGGGCCAGGAAGCTGCCGTTCCCCTACCCCGCCGCTACGAAGCGCCATAACATCATTCCCTGGAGAGAGGAGGGCAGCCACTCATAGTGTGACCTTCACTTGGCCTGTGTCCCCTGGTGTCACTTCCCTCTAAGTCTTGCAGTCTACATTTACTGGGCTGATTTCTTTTACCTTTTTCTTTTTGCCATTGTGTAATGTAGTAATGCTTAAGCTATGAATGCATTCCAGTGCTTCATGTAGGCCTATACAGTATGTTGCTTATATTTTGCTCAACACTTTTTTCTTATAGTATTTCACTCTCTTTTTAAAACATTTATAGTGACTTCTGTGTAGTACTCTCTATATAGTACACCTTTCCAAAAATATGAACTATTAATTAACTTTTCAAAGCTGAAAATTCCAACCGTAACATCAAGAATTACTATTTGCAAGGTGCTCTGACCAATGGCCAACCTAACAATCTGTAAAATATAAATTCACTAATATACAAAACAATATTAACTTTTTGTGCCAGGTCAATTTCAAACATTTGGTTTTAAAGTTCAAATGTTTATTGTGATAAGGTTGTCTTATTGCTAATTTGAAGTGAGTTCTAAAACAATTTTCCTAAGACCAGTTTATTATAATTGATTTCTTACAATGTGTTGTAGTAATATGAAGTAAACATTTGTTTCTATTTCTATTCTTATGTGGCTCTACGTTTTCTCCAATAAAGACCTGAACGATAGACATATGTTGTCTGTCTGTTTGTACCTTGTTATTACTAATCCCTCTTATCCATCCCTAATACCAGCCCAGTGTATTATTAAGGTTGTGACACAGCCAATGACCTTCTTTGAAAGGGTCAAGGATTATGGATGTCGCATGTATTAGGAAACAGTACTGATGTAAGCAAAAGTGCAATATTTCTCTTAAGCATGATGTCAGATATAGATGGATAAATAGGTAGGTAGGTAGATTGTTAATTTAGTAGCCTATCAATATATAGAACTGCTAAAGGACTATAGTATTATCATAGGAACAGATGTAGCCATCAGCTACTACAACGTGGTACTACAATGTATTTCTTATAGATGCTAATTATTCATTCAGGCCAGGTAATGAAATTATCTTTCTTTGACAAACCATCCACCTTGAGTGCTCAAGCTTCTGCTAATCTGGTTTCCATCTGCACACTTACATCGGCAAGCACGTAGGGAGCAAAATAAAACATACGTTGCAGTTTTTTATGCATCAACATATTGTAGAATACTTCTACTCCCAGTATTGTGCTAAGGCAGAATCGCGTAAAGCTTCTCAGGGACGTTTCTGAACTAGAATTGAGGATCTTCATCTGCTTTTATGCTGTGTGTACAGTGGTAGAAGAAGGCAGAGCAACAGTCTATATATTTATTCAAATAGGTGAAATGGCCCACTAGTTCTTTGGCTTTCTATTCAGTAGCAGTAGCTAATTGTCGATAGTAACTCCAGTATAATGGGATAATCTGATTAATTCCATTCCACATGGCAATGCCGTAGAGCTGCTCAGTGCATGACAGCAGGCTGGTGGTGAAGAACCATGGGTGCACTAGGGGAGGGTTTCAATAGTCGCTACAGAGAGGAAGATGGGACGGTATTTTTTGAATCATACATCCCACCGGCCAGGGATGAAATCCAACTACCCACCCATATCTTCTATGTCCTCATGGCTACCTTCATTGTGCTGTTAGTGCTCTATGCCATCATTGGTCACCTCATCAAGGACCTCATCCATGACTTTGCAGGTACTCATGTGTTTACCATTAACGCTTCAACGTACCAACGTATACAATAAGTGTCATCTCGGCACTAGCATTCTACAATACATTTACATTGAAAAGGTTATTTATTGGTATGGTTAAAAAAACAAATGACGTAGAATAAATGTGGAAATGTTCACTGTCTACAGCCATTGTCAAGTAATGTTATCGTGATCATTAGAATAGGTGGACCCCCAACTCCAACGTCAAGCTATGCTGTTCTGTTTGAAATTCTTCTCATCTCAGAATTGCTCAGCGGATCTCATCCTGATTCTCTCTTTTGTTCTAGACTGCCTGTTCGGGGAGCAGCCTGAGGAAGTACTTATCAACTTCTGTGAGGCCAAGGATAAGTTCATGTTCGACTGGTGCCCAGAAACCTCCCCAGAGCTGGAAGAGATGGCTCGGGCGGAACAAATCAAGGTGGTCCTGGAGGGCAACAGCCAGGCCCCTGCGATCTGGATCATCTCAGAGGGTACTGAACCACAGTCCACCAGGACAAGCCCCCGTGTGGCTTTTGAGAGGAGGTCTTAATCTTATCGTAGAAAGGATTGTTGCTTGAATATTGAACAACAAGGAGAATATAATTTCTATATTGAATAATCTATTAGCCTACTGCGTAAGGCTGATGGTGCATTATTTTATTACAAACAATGATGTTTTTCTTATTTTAGCAGCAGACATAGGCCAAATTGACCTTACGAGGACATCTAGTGTATGTTGAAGGCAATACAGCTGATTCCCAATAGGACATCATGGCCCTGCCCACACAGGCACACATCCACCCACCCACACATGGCATCATATCATCTGAACATAGCTCTGATATTATCCATAAAAGCACTAAATGCTGTTCATGCCCCAATATTTCCATAATAAAGATTGAATATACTTTGAAACCGTCTAATTGGTAAAAACAGTAGGCTGCTAAAGCAAGTCTTTATTTTTTTAATTGAAAACTGTTGTCATAGAATATGAGCGTAAATTATGTAGTGGGCCTAAGAGTAAATGTAAAATATGACTATATGGTAAACCGCTTTCCTGTTTGTGATAAAGGAATGCATTACATTTAAATTTGTCCAATTTCCAATTATGAAATTTCCAATTAGAAATATAGCTGACTACCCTTAACAGGCCACGTTTGTATAGTACTACCGTAGGCTACAGAGAAAAGTTCACTTTCACTTCAGTACTAAGGACAGCGCATCAAAAGGACGCAAACGCGCATTTTGAACAAAAATGTTGTCTTTTGAATTCAACATCATAAATGTAGGCAGTTAGCTCATTTCCATCGGATTCACACTAGTAAATTTATTAGTCGACCCAGTGAACGGAATTTGACCCTGGCAGACCACTCCACTAACTGTTACGTCTCTTGAAAAGGTAATAGTGTTTGCTATCTAAGCTAACTGTTAGGCGTGTTAACTGGTTGATGCTAATTTGCTGTAAAGTTTGACCCTTTGTTCCACTCTCACCAGACTGTTTTATGTGAGTTTGTTAATTTTGTATATATTTCTCAGATAAATGTTTATTACTATAGTATGTTTATCAGTTGGCTTTGTCTCAGCCAACTCTTTTAAATCTATGTATTTGCAATGTAAGATGTCCTTGAGTCTTAAGAAAGGCGTCCCAAAAAAATAAAATGTAACGTTATTATTATTTATAACTGTAACGTAATCTAGTAGAAATAGGCTAGCTAACGTTAACTTACTTGATAAGACAACACTCCAAACGTAAATGTGGAAAGTCTAAAGTAAATAAATACTGCATTTTGACGTTTTGATTTACAATCCATTGTTGATGTGTTTTAATATCTAGGCTATTTTCTTTTTGGTCTGTCCAATCTCTTGTAGTATGTAGGCTGCTTTTATCCTGTAGCCTAACGTTACACAAACTACCCTCTAAACCCCTAAAATCATAATAGGCTAACGTTACCTGTTATGTCCACACCAAGACAAAGCACTAACCTGTCTAACATTATCTATAAATACTATTGACTAGTAACGTTAGTTGATATCAAGATGATTATTTTTGTGAATAGTTTTCACTATAAATAAGCCTGCATTGCACAACCTGGTAGTGTGTAAGTTATATATATTTATGTTATATATGTTATATATATAACATAAATATGTTATATATATTTTTCAGGGAGCTTGAATGACAAAAGGATGGGTACTTATTTCTCAAAACTGTTAAGAGGGGAGAAAAAGCAGCCCGCAGAAAGTACTGTGGAGAAGGGGTACGCAAAAGAAGAAAACGTGTCTCTACAAAAGACCAATGGGGAGATGAACAGCATGAGAGCCAGGCCCACACCCTTACAAGCAGTACAGTCTATAGGTGCAAGAAATTCCAGGCCATCAGGGGATATGCCAGCAACGAAGCTGGGAACAACTGAGGCAACAACTGAGGTACCCAGAATAGAAAGCCCTCTAAACACCCTGAATGTGGCTCAGGCTGAGGCACAAGAGACTGCTCAGGAGGGACAGGAAACTTCCAACTTATCAAGCATAGCATCTTTTCAGACAGGAGAAGACGTTGCATCTTGTGCTGAAACTGACACACTGCATGCTATAAAGACCGCTGGTGTATCCAGGTATGTTCCACAATTAAAAAATATAAACAAGATGATCATATTCCGTTTGCCAGTTATACTTTAAACCCCACTGTCATTGGTGGCTCACTTCTTAACATGCTTTATAGAAATACACACATGGCCTTATAGGCTGTATATCCTGCCAAACACCCACAAAGTAATGAGTAACTACAGGCAACTCTGTTCTCTTACCCTCTCTAACATGTTTCCATAACGGAAACTGAAGATGTTTTTGCTATCTACATTTGCACATGACACTGAAATTAGTAAATTATCTTATTATTACTGTCATTCATTTCAGCACTGTATTCTACAGCAGGCCTCTGTTATTTATATTGGACTCAACAGTCATGAGAGTCTGCTAATCTGTCTAGGAAGAATTCTTCAGTAAGGTTAAATATAACAAGTAACAAGAGGTCATCCCTCCCCTCATTTCCTCATGAAGGCATGCAGCTGTGCGAAGCAGAAGCAGTGGACAAACCTTCAGTGAGGTCTTCAAAGGTGAAATTAACAGGGAGACCCTCACACTTAAAGGAGAAAAGGCGGTGGTCAAAATCAAGATACCCTCAGCTCAACAGGCCTCTGACTTTTCCGTTTCAAGTGATGCAAACACCACCCATTCTAGCTCATCACTGACCGGAATGCCCAGTGATCAAGTGCACCTGTCACTCGCTGTTGCTGAACTAACTCCCACAAAGCCAAAAACCAGGTTATCTGGCATTAAGAAGCCTTCATGCTGCATGCCAGTTATCAGTAAGAGGTCACAAAAACCACTAGCTCCACTGATGAGGGCCATTGCTCATCAGGCATCACCCAAAGGGTCAGACAGGCGTACTGCCTTCACGGATATGTGTACGTGTAAACACCAAGGCTTCTCACGGCATCAGGAGCGTCCTACGGGGCGCTGGTACCCCTACACCGTCAACAAGTCTTGCCCACACAAAAGTGCCTGCCAACAGAGAGGAGGAGATGCTGTTTTGCAGTAGCAAGCCATGTCTATTTAACATTGGACAGAACTATGCATCATTACAATGTTATATGTACTTTGCATAGCCAGTGGAAAACAGTAAACGTCTACTTTTCTGCCCTGTCCTCCAGGTGAGGTGCAACTGTGTCATGTGTAAGCGTTCCCTATCATCATGGCAACACGACAACAAGAGACAACATTGTGATACTCCAAAAAGTTATTCAAAAAGTAACTTTTGAAAAAAATTATTTCACTTTAGTTTCTGTCCCTATAAATGATTCTATGATTCTTGAAATTAATGCTAAAAGCGCATTGTCATTAGTCTACCTTCTGAGAGGTTTACATTTACATTAGTTGTTAGTAGATGTGACAGAAAAAAATAAACAGAGACCACATTAGGTGAACAGATCAAGCCATGCAAAGGTTCATTAAATTGTTAGGGTTTTATATCTGCCTAAATGTATAATATTAGAAATAGAAAAGAAATGTGGTGTTATTGCATACTAAAACAAAGGGATTTGGGTGAACAAATGTCACAGCTGTATTTCAGTTTTATATAACTGTTTAAACAGGATAGTCTAGTGGTCTAGGTGTCTAGTGGTCTAAGTGTTGGACTCCCAACCGGAAGGTCATGGGTTCAATCCCTGGAGGTGGCCTACCTGTAAGCATCCTTGAGCAAGATGCCTAACCCCTATCTGCTCCATGTAATAGCATCATGTAATTGTAAGTCGCTGTGGATAAAAGCGTCTGCTAAATGACCAAATTGTAAATTGTAAACAGGTAGTTAAATTGTGAAGTAGGCCTACAGGTAAGACACCTCCTCATCCTTGCAGACAGAAAAAGAAGAGTGAGTTACAGTGCGTCTGACCTGCTGCTAAAAGAAGGAATAACCAGCTAGTTTTGGTTCTCTTGGAGGGCTGGCAATGTTATGAATGCATGACACAACAGCTATGATTGTTGCAATATATTTTACATTTCATTTAAAAATACAACGCGCGCTGTAGTTACAATTATGAACATCGTAACGTATGATGTCCGTATCTTTAACTTGCAACTGAACGTATAACTGACCAGCAGGGGGCAGGGGCTGGACCCCCCATCAAATCTTGCCTTGTTCTAGGGCGCGCATCTTCGCGCGAAACGCAGTGGTGGTCGTTCAGAGAATCGGCCACATAACCTACATTTTTGCTTGGTTGATCTGAAAATTAGAAATGGCAGTGTGATTTAAAGACCGGGGCTTACCCTCAAGGTTGCCCTTTGGCTGACGGAATATATGGATTGGACCTCGTCACCGCCGGATAAAACCTGGAGCGATCCTTTAAGGTATCAGGTGTCAGTATTTCATGCTATTCGGAACATTTGCGCTTAAGTCCGTGCTTGCTTGGACTGAAATACTTGTGTAGTGATTTTTCCACGGATAACAATAGGCCTACGTCGCAATAGCGAGGTATTTTCTGGGGTAGCCTATTTAATATTTCATCTGTCATATCAGCTGCGTCCGACTAAATGGAAAGGCCTGATCTTACACAAGAGATGGTTGCTGACACACATAAAATACGGATAGGCTTTTTTTTTTAGGTCACTTGCGAAACAAATGCGACAATGGAATCGGGAAAGATTTCGATGTGTCTAAAAATGTGTAGGCTAACAAAACACGTAACAAAAAAACGTTGCACTTAAACAGGCGAATCAAAGAGGTTTGAACGAGATAATTTACCCCCTGCATTACACAGGAATAAATTTTCTGCCGTGCTGAGCCATGTGTAGCGAACCTCTGCAAATACCCTGCATTTGGTGGCTTCAGGGCCCAGGAGACGCTTGCATCGCAGATGGCCATAGTGAAGCGTTTATAAAATAGCCTACTATTCCATCATAGGCCTACATGTGTGTTAAGAGAACATTCACACGGACGATTTAGGGGTACATAAAGGTGTGTAAAAACTAGGATACTTTACCCTGATATACTGTATATTTCAATTGTGCCAGCTCCTTCTGAATCAGTTTTCATCAAATGTGACTCCTTTATTTTCAGTTTGCAATAACAACACCTGCTAGACATGTTCACATAGAAGCCAGGCAGTATTGTGTATACATTACCTATGTGAGCTATAGACTGTTTACCCACCTCCCAAGCTAAAATATTCCATGCATGCAGCAGCTGTGTGTGCTAAACCAAGCTTTTTTTTCTTGCACCAACTGTTTAAAAGACTTGCTAAGAATAGCATGTAGTCCTTTGTCATCACTGTTGTTGCTTATTACCAGTAGCAGCAATGTAGCCTATACATTTGCCTGTATGGCTGTTTATAATGCGTCTGTGTATCTTTATCTCTCAATCTTCGAGTTAACAGTATTGTAAAATCTGTATTTTTGGCTGATGGACAAAAGGTTCAGTGTGTTGGGAGCTCTGACCTCTCCCCATCCCTACTCCCTCTGCTCCCCTGCTGTGATTCCCTCACTTGTTAAATGAACCCTCGTCTACCATAGAGGTGCTAATGAGATAATGCTAAAGTGAAGAGGGGGTTTGAGTGGCTTTTAATCCTGGATCGGGCAATCCTCCCTTCTGCTTTACAAAGGACGTTTAAAAATGTATTGTATGTGATATACTGTAAGTATCATAAACACATGCATAAGCAGATACATGTGTGTGTTTATGTGTGGGTGTGGGTGTGAGTGTTTCATTTTGACACCAGTGAGACTTTCTCCTCTTGTCTTAGGGACACTGCTGTGGAGGGGGGGTCTTCAGCCAAAAGCACGGGTCACATGACAGGTAGACCCCATTTTTAAAACTACTGTAGAAAATACCTGAAAATGGCTGGGTAGATGTCTATATACTCTATATTCTTTTCGCTTTATCTTTCCAGATTTGTGTAGTGATGAAACAGACAACTCTCCCCCTCTTCAGCTTCACACGCTCAAGCAATTTGAACAGGTGAGTGGCTATTTCTGCCTTGCATCGGGTGTTTCATCTTGATGGCTTTTCTAAAAACTCGAACCTTTGCCTCTTCACCTACATCCCTGCACCTAACACCCACTGTAACAAAGAGGGTGGCTCTTTGGTGCCATCTTGTGGTGTGCTGATGATGTACGTTTCTTAATGACGAGCAATTTTCGATTACATTTACTGCTTGAATGACTTGAATGACCTCCACCTGACCTATTGCTATACAGTTTGCCTCTGGTTGAAGCTTGGCCCACGTGAAGACTTCTGATCGGTAACTGCAGCTCTACTTTAAGGCCCAGAGTCAAGATAATGTACCTTTTATAAAAAGGATAGTAGCCTTATTATTTTGCTTACGTAGGGTCTTGTAGGAAAATTGTCTTTTAACAGTGTTAAGCATAAACAAATTTGAATTTCCATACACTAGTCAATGAAGTATATCTTTATTATCATTTATGTGATGTTGTCTTGGATACGTTTATCTTCTTATAGTCTAAATAAGCTGAGAGGCTTTCATAGATGCTGACACTCGTATGTGTCATTTTCACACCCTCAACTGTGATTGTGTGCAATGGTGTGGCTGGCAGCTGACCTCTGAGCCCTATCAGGTGTGGGTTGTTTTAAAAACACACACACGCCATGATGTCATTACTGCTGTGTTGTGGAGGCTAAACTAGGCATCTAGCCCACTTGTCTGCATCTGAATTATTTAGAGGCGTCGTGTAATACGACTCTTTAATGGCCACACCGTAATGGCGACAAGACACGTCAAAAGGCAACAAATGATCATGTAGCAGCCTCTCTTTTGCTTACATGATTTAGCCACCCAATTTGTAATTTCCCTTTAAGCTTACTTGTAGCCCTTTGTCACAATTAGAAGGCAGGGTCCAATCGACATCACTTATTCAGAGTGTGAAGGACAGATTTGCTGCTTGTGTTTATTAAATCAAATACTTGATAGTATAAGGTCAAAAATCTGAGCAAAAAAATTAGTTCAGTTTTCGCAAATTAAGATGATTAGGAAGGTAAATGGTAAACATTGTCAAACATGGAAGGCTTTTTAGCTTTCCTTGGACTTTTCAGCTCCCCTATTGTCCTCACCTCACCAAGGAACATTCAGGGATTCTCCTGTTCTGTGAGATTCAGGACGCCTCCCTATTTATAGCACGTTTGGCTCAGAGCTCCAGTGTCTTCCATTTCATCCTCCTTCTCTTTCTGTTCAGTGGGGACTCATTTGTCTGTCTTTTCCATGTCTCCATGTCTTTTTTGTTTTCCAGTACTTGTTAGCCTGGTGTTGTTGGGCATAATAGCCCTGTTGACCCTCGAGTCAAGAGGTGATTATTAAAGATGGATGGCAGGCCTGATAAAAAATAATACAGTGATCAGAATAGCATATTCTGTTGTGATTACATAAGGAGTTCAGCGTGAGGTCTCAGCTGTTCATACGCTAGGGGACCACGCTTCACTTAGCACATTACATTAATAGGGAATGGAGGGGGTAAATGGTGAATTTGGTAAAAGGTTAATCTTAAAATGGTAGGAAGGGACATTTTCCTGCAATCCGGCTCTTATTATTTGCTTCCTTTTCTTTTTCTCTCTCCATTTGGCTCTTCTGTACTGCTGGGGGCAGAGATCGCCTTTCACCTCACAAGTGCCTGTGAGCCCAATATCTCTCTCGCGCCGCGGCTCTCCGGGGGGGGGGGGGGGGGGGGGGGGGGGGGGGGGGGGGGGGGGGGGGGGG
>JAOEHI010001134.1:0-12980 GCA_025447815.1 Percopsis transmontana
CGGGAGCATATGCTATCGTATCACAACCTCGTAGCTAGTGGTAAGTCTGCATTGGATGGTTACGAAATTATGACTCAATCCCAATACAGAATATGAATGGCATTTTTACTTCCGGAACCACACTGATGGATGTCTCCAACACTGTCTTATTGTACGGCTGTTGCAATTTTTAAGTTCCATTTGAACAATTACTGGCTATGCAAATAATCTTGACTTGTCTTGAGTTTACTTGACTAAAAGGTAAACTAGTTGCAATTTCTGTACAGCAAAAGAATAACAGTTTGAGGTTAATGTGTCTGTTCTTTTCTTATTATTTTAAAAAAAAGACTTGGTGCACAGAGGGAAGTGTTCTGTCTAAGAGGAAGTGGCTAAGCTTTGAGGCCTCCAGTCATGATGAGAACATGGAGGGTGGGGGGGGGTATTCTTGTTTTCTTGCCCATCTCAAAGCCACATTTAAATTACCTTGGTCAAATTTTTGTGGCGCCCACACAATTCTCCATATGAGAGATGGCTGTAATTACACATGCAATAACGTGTAATTATCACCTAATTGATAAACAACCAGAGGGATTCCTAATTTGTTACTTGGTTGAAACGAGGTGGAAGAACAGCACAAACAGAACATTTGTAGTCACTGCTTTGTTTTTCTCATAGTTGCTGTACGCCACATCTTGGGACATTGAAAAATGTTCAACTTTGGGTAAAACGCAGTGCTTGTCACTGTCACTTTTTGCACAGCCCAATCACACTGGAGGAATTGGGTACTTTTCAGGGATATTCCGTATCATAGCAACCAAAACATCTCAACTGAAAAAACACTCTCCAGCCATGCCAACTGGGCATTTTCAGAAGAGCGACTGATGTTTACATCTGACAAAAAAACGCTTTGGAGGACACAGGGCCTTAGAATGTCCCCCGCTGGCGCTGCTGGTCCCACTTGCGTTGTATTCACGGGCATGCGTGTTTTATAAATGATGGAACAGGTTGCTTGTGTTTCAACCTTTCCTTTTGCTTCGGTCTCTCCATCTGGTTCCGGCACGCCACTCATCTCTTCAGACAATAGGCGCTTTTCCACTGCAGGAACATTTATAGGAATGGCCCCCTAATCGGCCTGTTCAGTTTTCAATGTGGTGCTGGAACTATGGACCTACAACGTTGCCTTTGCTCTTCGATTGCAACATAAATTCAGAGTGCGACAAAATAATGATATATTTATCTAGCGGCAGCACGCCAGCACCAACATTAGAATGTTAAACCAGAGATGTCCCAGATAACGTTAGGATTACCTCAAGTCGACAGTTGAATGTGGATAAAATTAAATGGCTTCATGTCACCTGTAATTACTTGATATGGCGCTTGTTGTTGTCTTCCACTCACGTCGCGTTTAACCAATAAGTGCTGGGTCCATACGTTTTTCAGGACCACTCAGAAGTACCTACCCTGGAGTAGGTACTTCCTACAGGGTTGGTTCCTGCAGTGGAAAACTAGTTAGCCTAGTACCTAGCTTAAGTGTAGACTGATATAGCGATATGCGTTACTTTTTTATTTGCCACAAGATTTATACTGTATAAGGACAAGTATTCAGACAACAGCTTTACTTTTGAAGAAAATGAAATGCTATATTTTTTAGAATTATTGATTTATCACAGTGTGATGTTGGTGCACTACAACATGGATTGTGTACGTACGTGTGCATGCAAGGTGGGTCGCTATGAACAACTTATTTTCGGATTTAGTGGCTCAAAAAAATTTCCTAAAGCATGGGCCACCTGGTGTCAGATGTAGACAATAAATGCACAGAAAACCCTGACTTTTCGTTACAGGCCCCAGAATCTGCTAAATGCCATAATCATACAGTAACTTTCACTACATTGTCAGCTAACCTAAATTTGGAAATAGAAACTGGCCTAATTATGGAGCTCGTTACCTGTCGCAGAGAGCACAAACTTAACCAGCCCCAGCAAAAACCTGCCAGCATTCAGCTTGTGGTTATGTCATGCAATACGCAGTACGCAAGACATTATGTTGGTTGAGATGTTTTTCTGTCTGGCTGTATCAGTCAGATGATGCTGATGTGGTTCATACCTAAGACGGGCTGTATGTATGAACAGCAGCTTCTGCTGGGTCCTTACGTGTTAATGTGTTCCAGCGCCTTCTCTCAGAAACAATTGGGAGCAGCTGGGCTCACATATTTTTGTCTTCCAACTTCCTACCGTTAAGATGTGTTGGAGTGCTTTGCTTAACTGGAAAGCTGCCCACATATTTCTACTACAGAACATAAACTTTGAAGGCAGAAGGTGTCCCTTATTTATTTTTTATATTTTTTTTGCAGTCCGATAATATTCTTCATTTACAGAATGGTAAAATATTCAACTGTATAGTTTCAGAGAATTATAGTACATTGAAAGACTTTGTACTGTGGTTTCAGCTTGGCAACCCAAAGGGAAAGATTTAGTGTTCTTAAAAGCCTAGAGAACGCTTGTGCATTAATATAAAACAGATTAGCTTCAGTAATGTTACTTCCACACAAATGGAATGTGTGGCACAAATCAACTGTCACCTCCACAACAGCATACATCCGTTAGTGGGGGATTTAATGTGCTTCACTGTGATACCAGAAATCGTTTTCATTATATAGGCCAATAGCTGTCCGCTTAAATGATGAATTACTCAGCTGGGAGCGAAACCCAACAAATGAATCACTACTAAAAATATGGCATTTGACTCTGTGTGTGTGTGTGTGTGTGTGTGTGTGTGTGGGTGCACGCACGCAATTGTCTACTTCCAGGGGATGACTTTTCCATCATACAGCAGGAAATCTTCATGGTGAAGGAATGCATGCACCACAACATCGTGGCCTACTTTGGGAGCTACCTCTGGTAAGCTCTGAATTCCGTATACTGTGTTATGTGACACCCAGTATCCCACTCTTTACTACAATTCCAACAAAACAATATGAATTCTCATATTTTCATCTGAAGTATTTAAGATTTGGGATGGGACTTAACAAAGTCATCTCAGTGTGAACCTCAAGTTCACATGACTTTCTTAACGTGCGTTAGTCACACCTGTGTGCGTGAAGGTATGACTGGTGCTGACTAGGCCCTTTAGTGTCAGGATGCAGGCGTTAATGGAGCCCATGTTTTCTGACTGCTTTGTGGGAGGAAGCAGGGCCGTTTCGCCCCCCTCTTGCCCATGACCTCCAGCAGGTTTACCAGGAACAGGAGCCTCTGATCCATTTTATACACCCATTAGTCAAGAGGGACCTGCCTCTTATCTCAGCAGGCCTGACTTGTACAGTCTCACTTATTGTAAATTAAGGTTTTGCATAAACCTGCCTGCCTGCTGTGCATGATGGATTATTTACAAAGCAGTGCACGTTTATGTTGGGAAGTTCTCAGTTTATCATAGACATGTTTACCGACCCTGGCGAGAAAAATATTAGTTAGAAGTCAACAAACTATTATACTTCTGATTTGGACACCGGTTAGGACAAAGTGTCATGCCTTGTGTCAAATGTGCCAGAAATGTGAGAAGTGTGATATTTTTAATCGAAAGCACATGGTTAGGGAGCTAGTATCATTTCTCTCTTTAGTTGATGATTGATTTAGTTTTTTTTTACGTTTTTTTTTTTTTAAATCAATTTTTTTGTTTAAATATAATGCACATGCATTGTTAATAGATAATTATGCTGGGGCTCCAAAAGTTTAAAATTATGCTGGGGCTCCAAGTGCAAATTTCTGCAGACAGCCCTAAAGCAGCACTTACAGCCAGCCTCTCTCTCTCTCTCTCCCCCCCCCCCCCTCTCCCCCCCCCACTATTCAGTCGGGAGAAGCTTTGGATTTGCATGGAATATTGCGGAGGCGGATCTCTGCAAGACATTTACCACGGTGAGCTGTGATTTCTTCACTGATATTCCCTGTAAAGCTGCAATGCAGTCATTAAAAACATGGTTCATCATTGCATACAGTGATTAAATATTCTGTTACATGGCTATGCTGTTGGCAGATAGCCTGATTGAACATCAGGCTATAGGTTTTCAGTGTTTCCCATACATAGGCTCTACTTGGGCGACCCGCCAGGAAGATAAAATTCAAATTCACACTTTTCCCCCCCCAAAAAAACGTAATTCAGTGTTTCATGTACATTGATTGTATTGTGGCGATGGCCACAATAGCGACATTGACCACGACAGATAGATTTCTACAATATATACAGTACCAGTATTAAGTTATACACTTTCCCATTCAAGTGAATGGGAATGTATATTTTTTACAATTTAAAGCGGATAAGAGCTGCCGCAGCACATTGATTCGCTCAGCTCCTCCTTGCGTCTCTCTCTCACACACACACACACACACACACACACACACACACACACACACACACACACACACATTAACGGACCCGTCTGTGAATTGCCCCCCCTCTTTGTGACCACTCTCGTTCTAAATTGATCATACGTGCAAGGAATGATTGTGCCAGCCGCCAAGTAATAGAAGAGGAAGAATCCAACTATGTGGGGAAACCCTGAGTTTTACCTTTGGGTACCCGCAATGATACAATAATGAATTGATATTTTATTATTGTCATACAACTATATGCAAATGCCTGAGTGTGTGTTTTGGTTCTATCATTATAGTGACGGGTCCTCTGTTAGAGGTTCAGATAGCCTATGTCTGCAGAGAAACCATACAGGTAATTGTTTCTGCTCAGTTTTACTGTTTTAAAGAATTAGTTTTTTCAGATTGCTAACAAAGAGTATATTTACAGGGTTTGGGATATCTTCACAGCAAAGGCAAAATGCACCGTGACATCAAGGTATTGTAGCGTTGACTATCTTTTTGTTAGAGTTGACTTTAACCTTTTGTTTATCTCTTACTTAAAGTACTTTAGGGGGTCCAAATCAAGAGTAAAGCAACATGAAATTAGACAAGCAGGTTTAAGACTATTTCAGGGTCTGTTGTGAGAGAAAGCAACAAATGGAAAAGAGAAAGCAGTGACAGAACTAATTGCAACCTATTCTACCTATTTACATTCTATGTACTCTGATGCAGTAGCCAAACAGGTGTGCATGTGGCAAGCAGATCACAGCCATATTTACACATTTACCCATGTGCAAGTGTTTCCCTGGTGTTATCGCATCAGGGGAGGGCTGGGCCTATTATCTCACTACAGTCCTTCACAGAGACTACTTCCTGTTTCCTCTGCTATCGCTGCAGGATGCCAGCATAAAGTGTCACTCGCAGCCAACAGAAACACTTTGTCATTGAACCTGTCTTAAAGCACTGTAACAAAGGCTTTTTGCGTAACTTAAATGCTTAACAGGGTCATCTCATTAGTGCATTATACACACAGAACCATCCCACTAACAGGAACTGGAGAAGGCTGTAATTGCTTGTTGCTTATTCTGCTGTCCATTTATATTGTCCAAAATGTAGCCTAGTGTGTCAGTTTTAGATGGGATGAACCCGTGTGGAGCAACAGTCTTGTTGGTCTCATGACTCTTAACTCTGCGTTCACAGGGTGCCAACATACTTTTGTCAAACAATGGCGATGTGAAGCTAGGTAAGCATCTCCAGAGCATCGTGTGTATGTGTATGTGTGTGTGTTATACAATCTGAAAAGCTCCGTCTCTCCTTATTGTAGCTGACTTTGGAGTGGCTGCCAAAATAACAGCCACCATTGCCAAAAGGAAGTCTTTCATTGGAACACCTTATTGGTAAGTCTCTCAGCCTTTCCAAATGAGGTCTGTGGGAAAGGCTGTTGAAGGCTTTGTTGCCTTGATTGAGGAACTGTGCAACATGTTCTCCTTTGGGTAATGCTTCTGATATAACAGCAAAGGGTGAAAAAAATGATTATTTGTTTTGCGGGAGATAGACTTCCATAGAACTGATCTTATATGGCTAGCAAGGACATGCTAGGACATGCTGGTGCATTGTATAACTGCTAATCAGCTAATATTTTAGCTGATTGTAGCTAGTGGCAATAATTCTTTAAAGCAAGAGGGAGCACACAGGGGGATAAGTTTGCTTGCTAAGAAATACTTTGGTGTACTTGACATTGCTGGCACTCTGTCGTGATTCTTTCTGCTTCAACTCAGAGTTCTTATCTTTTATTCCTATCGCTTTTGTAGGATGGCACCCGAAGTAGCAGCAGTGGAGAAAAATGGAGGCTACAACCAGCTGTGTGATATCTGGGCTGTTGGCATCACCTCTATAGAGCTGGCTGAGCTGCAGCCCCCCATGTTTGACCTCCATCCAATGAGGTACCATTTGGTTTATCTCACACAGCGGTTCTCAGACATTTTGACTGACTAACCCACAGTTGGAGAACCACTGTACTAATATGTGATCCACCACAGCTTCCTCAGAACATTCTGAGGCTAACTTCCTGCTTTTGTGTGTCTTGAGTAATGTTTCACCAGGTCATCTTGATTGTCACTTGTAATGCCGGAACATTCTAGGCATACAGGAATAAGACAACTCTATTGTCTGAACATCATGCATTCCTAGCTATTACTCACTTGGATTTCTAGAAAGTTACACATCTTGTGCTGTTGCATTCAGTGTAGGTCACTCTTCTTTACATGAAAGTGAGATTTCTGTTTTTAATAATCTTCCTGTTATGGGCAGGGTATTTTTTATGTGTATTATTAATATCAGAGGTGTGTGTCTCACATATTCAAGTCATAAGTCTTAGGCCTTCAAGTCTTGTTTCAATCCCAAGTTACAGTGTTTAGAATCAAGCAGGTCAAGTGCAGACCCTGTGAAAAGTCAAACAAGTCATTGGTCTGGTCAAGCATGTCACAAGTCAAGTCATCTGAAAAATCCCAACGTATAATGTAGCCCAGTATCCATATTCAACACAGTACCTAAAATACTACTTGCATAAGACTGGTTACCTGCAGCCTCGCTAAGGCTGTAAGTAGTCTTATGTCATTATTCGGATGTAAGTCACAGTTGGCCAGCACAATGTGCTTTCTCCAAACAGAATTGAAATACTCTGCTCATTTGTTCACACCATTATAAAAGCAATCATTGCTTTTATACAAGATCAATATACCAATCGATTTATATTCCTTATCTGTTGAATAGTATTACTCACGTGCATTTACACTGTTGTTCAATGGCCACTAAATGCTTACATGCAAAATAAAAACACCAACAGTCATCGGTCAAACATTGATACTGTCAGATCAAATCCCTTGCATGACACAGGTTCATTTTCTCACATTTTAGTGCTCTCTTTCATACTCATACTTGCATATAAGTCTACTAGTGTATGAAAGAATGATTGTCCAAAGATAGGAGTCCTCATGGAGATTATATAGCTAGAAAATTGAAACTATACATTTCAGTTGATTGCTATTGATTACTGTTTTTTATACATTATTTGATTCTGCTCAGGGCCTTGTTTCTGATGTCAAAGAGCAGCTTTCAGCCTCCCAAGCTAAAAGACAAAACGAAATGGTGAGTGCTGTTCAAGGATTTTGTTCAGGCCGCTGAATGTTTTACTTTTGCATGATAATGAAAATGTACCGAGTGAACCCCAATCTCCTCTTCCCCCAGGTCTACGGCCTTCCATAATTTTGTCAAAGTGTCTCTGACAAAGAACCCAAAGAAGAGACCCACTGCTGAGAAGCTTCTATCAGTAATGCATCTCCTTTCAATTTTCTGTCCCTTTGGATTCTGTCCTAGAAGGACTGGTCCACGTTCTTGTAAACATTCCAATCATTTGACATGATAAAAGCAAACATTAACAATTTGGTTACTCAAATATATTTATTTGCAAATATAAGATAAAACTGCAAAAAACATTTTCTTATTTACTCTTGCTATGAGCACAGTGCATGTGTTAATTTGTAACACATTCAGGATGTTACTCTCTAGGGTCTTTCCAGGAATGTGGAAAATGCTCACCCGCTCTGCATAGATGTCACTGTCTGATTAGGGATTACACTGTTTTAGCAATATTTGTTCATACTTGACTGGTTTCTTTATTTCCTGCAGCATGTGTTTGTGGCCCAGACGGGGCTAACCAGGAAGCTAGCCGTCGACCTCCTGGATAAGATGAACAACCCAGACAACCACCAGCACTTCAGCGAGGTGGACGACGATGACCTTGAGGTAATGTCCTGTTGGTATTAAATACCTGTTCATCTAAATACCTAAGTGAAGACATATAAACAAGTTTAAACGTGTAAGAGGACACTAATAAACTCTTCTTAGTGTGTACCCCCATAATAATATTTTCCTTTTTATCCTGATATTACAAAAAAGTGGATAAAACTCTTAAAGCAGTAAGAAATGGAATAACTGTGTAAACGGGTGTAAACTGTGATGCAACCTTTACTGCAAACAGTTGCTCCATTTTTTTGCAGTTTCACAAACGTAAATATTGGCAGTGCACGTCGCAATCGAGCTGGGTTTTACTGCTGTCACACTGCCCTGAAACTCTTCTCCCCTTTTCCCGTCCTCTCGATTCTTTCTTTCCACATTATTATTCCAACTGGCGTCGATGTCGCATAACGTGGCAGCCAGTGGTCGTACCGGAGCCTTTAAAAGACCATTGTGCTGGTTCTCCCTCATGCAGGACAGCGGTAGCACTGTTTTGGCTGTAGTGAATGAAAAACGAAACCCTAAAGACTTGTGGTTTCATACACAGCTTCAGGCATGCATAGTAATGGCGCAATTATATAATGTTCTACATTTATCTCTTTGTTAAACTTTAACTTTGCTAGATTTCACTACATCAGATTGATTTCCATCACGTAAATAATAATTGTACCAAATTAGTCAAGGCCTACGTCTTAATGTGATTTTTTTTTTTTTAAGTTCTCTCATCACGTCAAGTGGTGCTACTAATGATCTTTTAATTCACTCTTCCAGCCCCTCTCTGCAGTCAGACACACCATCCGCTCTAGCAACAAGCAGGCCAGAGCCGAGAGGACACGTTCAGAGATCAACTGTAAGTGCACAGTCCCTTCTCTGCTCCTGGTCATCTCATCTGAGACGTCCCTCCCCCTCAGGCCTGTCTTTCCTCCCAGATCTGTCAGTCCTGTAAATCTGTGTTTTTTTGGGCCACAACCCCTATAACATTTTGGAACCACCTTTTAAAAATAGAAGTATGTAAACAACCACGAACACCATTACAAATGTATGCACATTCTATTAAGGATAATGACACTATAAATATATATATAAAAATATATATATTTACAATTACTTTATATATTTTATTTGTATTCTTTTTTAATTATCTATTTAGAGTTTGAGAACCACTGCTCTAACTCTGTCCCCTCGTTAGTCATCATGTCAGTCTAGTGGTGAGGTCAAGAGAAGTTCCCTGCCATGTTTTTGGGCCATTCGGCTAATTTTGCATCTGCTGGCACCACTCCAAGACCCAGCGTGACGTAGACTGTGTTAAAATAGCCCAGGGATTCTCTAGAACAGTGTGTAATGCCACGGTTTAACATGTTATGCCACCTTCTGGTTTCCTTACAGAAGTCACAAGAATATATATTGAGACGCCTACATGTTGTACCCTGTCTGTAGGAGTTTGTTGTAAGTTTATAATAAAAATAATGCACAGCTGTTGGTACAAGACATAGCAACAGTTGAATCTTATCTTATGGCTATGACTTGGTAATTAAAGGTACACTCCTTGATTTTTGTCTGGAATTCCACTGGATTTTAGTGTTTTGGACGTCGTACAACACTTTAGGTTTGCCACAGACTTGACTGACATGAGGTATCTGTGCCATGCATGATGAAACGAAATGCCTCCTTGAGCGCCTTCATATACTTAAAAAAACTGCGAAAAACTCATTTTCCACAGGATATGAAGGAATATTTAGACACGTCTATAACCTAAGGTTATTTCTACGGTTCGATTTACAGAAGGTAAAAGGCGCCGATATCTTTACTGACATGGGAGCGTGCAGTCTGTAAAAATGACTGAAATTGTACATTTGGACGGGACTAAAATCACTGAGAAACTAATCATTGCATTACCCCACCTCCCCATGTAAAACGTATCCTGTCCGAGTAGGGCTTTAAATTGAAACAATGAGAGCACACCCACACCTGAGTGCTGATTAGCTGGCACTCTCTACTCCTCCCCATAGCACTCCTAGACTCTCGTCATCCTCTACTCACCCCCTACAGCTGCCCACACGTTTGTGGTCAGATGTTTCATAAACTGCAAGCTGGGTCGTTGGGGTTTCTGGGTGCTCTATAACACACTCGAGGAGTGGACCTTATTTGTCTGTTGTTGTGACAGTCCAGTGTGTATTTGTGGTGGCCATTTTGATTTCTAGCAGTAGATCCTTTAGTGCCAGTGTTCTTATGCTTCTTATATTCTCACTGTCCCTCTACATGAAGCCAACCGAGGAGCAGACATGGGAACACCCTGCTCAAGTCCTTGTTTTTCTGAGGGACACAGGGCAGATGCAGGTCAGTGACAGTGTAGTAAGTGTATTTGTGTGTGTGTGTGTGTGAGAGAAGTGAGCTCTCAAACACATACACAGAGGGGTAGTAATGGTGTGACAGCAATGTGTGTGATAAAGCCGAGGCCAAAGCCGCTAACAGCTTTGGCCTCAACCGAACTACATTTAGTTGTGTAATGTCTGGGTTCCCGTTAGTGACCGACTGAACCAAATTAACTCAAGTTAAATGTAACTAATCAACTACTAACAATGTATGTGGACCTCCTCTCATTGTGCATCTCATTGGATGCACACTCTATTCTGGGATGTCTAAATGTTTTTTTTTTGGGAGGGGGGGTTTAGGTCTAGTTTACTCGCACGCTTTCATCAGTATTTGGAGTACTTTGTCAGCATTGTCCAAGCTGTAAATTATTGAACCAGCCCTATAATCCCTACACACAAACTTTCTTTGTTAATGAAACAGTTGAAAAGTTTTTTAGGAGGGATTATTCTTAGCAGGTCAGAGTTGTATGTATAAATGTATGTGGTTTTTGTACACTTCTTATACAGGGCACTGTACCGGTCTTCACTGTTGACCCTGTTAAGCAGCAGTTCCAATCCAAAAACGCAATAAAACACACAGACCAGGGCAGAAAAATACTAAAATTAAAGAAACCATAAAAAAAAGAAAAACGACTCTCATACTGATGTAAAAGCCAAGGAATAGAAATGTGGTTTTAGAAGGGATTTTAAAAACAGGCAGTGTATGGGCCAGTCTAACATGTAGAGGCAGCATGTTCCAGAGTTTGGGGGCACGATCTCCTCTGTGTTTTAATCTAGATCTTGGGACCACCAGCAGCATTTAGTCAGCCAACCTTGGTGACCTTGATGGAACGTGTGGTTGTAAAAGATCAGAGAGAGGTTAAAACAAATAAAATCTTAAAATCAATCCTAAAGCATACATGGAGCCAGTGAATGGAGGCCAGTACGGGGGACATGTGCTCTCGCTTGCGTTCTCATGTTAAAAGACGAGAGGACTGGTGTGCTGTGGATTTCTTGATCAGTGGTTGCACTACTGCATGTTTACTGTATTGGTACAGCACCTGACGTGAGACTGCCATTGGTCCAACAGCCTCGTCTTTAAAAAGGCGAGGGGGAACAACGTCTAATTTCCTTTAGAACCCGGGTTTTTTTAAACAAATTTTAGAAAAAAATATTTTTCTTTTCAACTTTAATAAATTTCTCATATCTGCACCAATTGTCTTTTTAAACTGTCATAAGACACGCCTAAGTCTTTTTTCCACTTGCGTTCAGCTCCTGCATTCACGTCTGAAAGCACGGGTAGTGTCATTTAACCATGGTTTAGGTTTGGAACGCATGATTTTAAATGGAGCGACAGTATCCAGGATGTTTTGGCAGGTGGAATAAAATTGTGAGGTTAACTCAGTATTAACCTCAGTATTACAACAAAGAGGGGACCCTCAACTCAAAAAAGTATTCTCAACTGCATTTTTAAAAGCAGCAGAGAAATGTACAGCAGTGCAAGAATTTAACATACGACAAGAATGAGATGGAGCACACGGTTTTGGCGATATGAGAGGGGAGATAAATCTTAAATAAGACAGGCATGTGGTTAGAAAAAAATTGCGTTGCATACTTCAATGTTAGAAACAGGTAGACCACATGAAAAAACAAGATCTAGCGTGTGCCTATGCTCGTGCATCGTGCCTGTCACATACTGTACAAGATTAAAAGAGTCAATAAGATTTAGGAAGGCTTTAACCAATGGCTTAGTAGGACACTTGATCTTAGACCCAAACGCCCATGAATCTGTGCCACATTGTGTATTTCTAACAAAGGTTTATCTGAGGAGACAGGTTCTGGTTGTTGTCAAGTGTCATCTCTGTTTGTCTCTGGTGGTCTTCTAACCGTTTGAGAGAAAATATTCAAGTGTTTTCATAATAAGTTAATAACAACTTCACTTGCTAAGGCATTGTAATGGTAAGTACCGGTTATAATTCACACAAGTTCATTGCTGGATCCCTCCACTAATACACAAGCATACATCTTGTGCACTGATGCCCTCTAGTGCCCACGGTGCGTGTTGGAAAATGGTTGCTCTAAAACGCAATTCTTGTCATTCCCAGTTGACAAGGTCCAGTTTGAGCCTCCACTTAGGAAGGAAACTGAAGCTCACTCTGAAATGGTGATTATTCTCATAGCTTTTTCATAACATTTTCCTCCTTTTAATGTGTCTGCATGAATTTCTTAATGTATAAGCCTTTTTTATTTTTTGAATACAAATATATTTACCAAATGGGGAAAGCATACACTTTTTTTTTGAGTTTCTGAGTTTGCTCTTCCACAGGATGTTGGTAAAGAGAATGACTTCAATTCCCCCTGGAGTCCCTTTGAAGAAGGAGGAATAACAGCCAGGTAATCCATGGAAACTGTTGTCATGGGAGCCATTCCCGCGCGTTGGGGGGGGGGGGGGGGGGGGGGGGGGGGGGGGGGGGGGGGGGGGGGGGGGGGGGGGGGGGGGGGGGGGGGG
>JAOEHI010001135.1:0-12664 GCA_025447815.1 Percopsis transmontana
ACTTCCTGGCCAGTGCCGCACGCACGCACGCACGCACCCACGCACGCACGCACGCACGCACCCACGCACGCACGCACACACACACACACACACACACACCCACGCCGACCCCCCCCCCCCCCCACAACATTTCTCCCCCTGAGGGCATCAAACCAATCGGCCCACTTGTTTGGCCTCTGACAGGTTTGTGTGTTTTCTAGCCCGCTTTTTCTCTGGGCGCTGTTTGCTACGTGTCTCAGGGCAGCATCGCAGGACTTCAAAGATTCCAGCCCACACACGTATCACCCTGGGTTTGGTGTGTGTGTACACTGTTCAAGCCAGACATAAAACCAAGTGTAATGGAGCAGGCATTAGTGCAAGCCCGGCAGAGACCGACTCCACAGTGGGCTAGTTAATTTTGCTTGAAAGAGATGACAAAGAGGTAGGAAAAAAAAAAAACACACACACACACACACACACAAACACACACACACACACGCACGTACCTCTGTGTGTGTTGTGATCATCTTTACTCCAGGAAGAGTAGACTAGAAACCTCAAAGGAGGTGAAAGAAGGTGAGGGAAAAGTTGAAGATTTGGAGCGCTCCATGGAGACAAGCGCTGCCGCACTACACTTGATGGGCCGGCGGAAACGCATCAGCACCCTTCCCTATTACCACCGCACCGCTGCAACATTTCTGACTCGTGTCACAAACATCCTCTTCTCCCACACACTCTCCAATCGGAACGACTGGAGTAGAATTCCTGTTGTCATAGCGTCTTGACTAGTGTTCGATGAGACTCCGATCGCCGAGCTTAGCTTAACTTGAATCCCACTGCCGTACGTTACGTTATGAGTTGATACTTGGTGACTTCCTCTTATTTGAATTACTGTGACAATTACAGACTAGATAACATTTAATTACTGTCATATCACCAGTTTATACACTGAGTTGAAACTTGAAACAAGCACCAGTCTTCTGCAGTTGACAAAACAGCAATGTCACCATGGACCCTTTTCACATGGGTGTCATAGTGGAGTAAATACAGATATACCGTAGCTTGTAATGTTAATTATGGGTCCGGCCCATTTAGTTCTACCAGTACACCAGTATCTAGACACAACTAGTGGTACAACCAATACACTGTCAATGCTGGTGTATTGGCATACCTAAATGAAACGGACCTAATGTGGTGAGCTACACCTGTGATTTCCCTTCAATGACATGTCTGTGAAAAATGCTCCAGTGTGGAGAACATAAGTGTGTGTAATCAATTTGCAGCCTACACTGCTGCCTGCGCGTTTCCAATGTCACAATGCGGGGAGATGAGTGCAGGCGTGAGACAGCAGGAGGGAACCCCAACCCTGAGTACAGTCCCGCGAGGCACACAAGGGGCGGCGGATCGCAGACGAATGTCGTCCGGGCACGGGCTGGCAGGCAAAACCTTCCTGGTGCGGGGCAGCAGGACTGGCGGAGAGGCAGCCGGGGAAGTATCGGTGACGTAGGGAACCAGGTTGGTGCTGGATAGCACGACACACAGGGCACAGACCGACGGGACCACCTGGGCGCTGTCCAGCAAAGCTGCTCTGGCTCCGGGCTGCGGGGACGCTCTTCCTATGCTCCCTGGCTGAACCCTCCTGGTGCTGGGCAGTGGTACCGGTGGAGAGCTGGAGACCAGCTGACCGGGGTAGGCGGCATGGCTTTGGCAGAACGGGGGGGGGGGCTCTCTCGGCACCGGCCGGCCGAACCCTCTTGGTGCGGGGCAGCGGGAGTGGTTGCCACCATCAGTCAAACTTAAATAGGCCTTGAGTCAATTACGCCCCAGGTGCGCTCATGCCCCATACAGGTGTGCGGCCGGGGAGCGCGGGGCTGGAGCGCGGCAGAGAGCCCGGCAGAGAGCCCGTGCGTCCCTCCAGGGCTCTCCACCGCGAGGACGGGCGCACCATCCAAGCCTAATTCTCTGAATAATTTATTCAGTGTGATATTTGTGTACTTTGGGAATAGGCACTATTAAGACGCTGACATCAGTTTAACCTGATGTTGCCTGAGGCCATAATATAAACTTGAAAACAAGTCTAGATGGACAATAGGCTTTTATTTGTTTGACTTTTTATTTAACCTTGCAATGATGTCATAAGACACACCTCACACACACAAACGCATCGGCCAATCCATGCCACAGTATCGCTGTGGCATGGATTCTGGGTTTAGCTGTGTCTGGCTGGGTTTGTTGCGCCGGTGTCCGAGCTTGATGCGCCGGTGTCCGAGCTTGGCACACCTAGGGTTTTCTAGTAGGAGAGAGACTGACAGAGTATGTGTGCATCTGTCACACTCCGTGGCAAGCCACTCCGTGCAGAATTAGCTGAGCTGAGCATTTTCACCTTGGAATTTGGCAAGAAGCGATGGGTCAATGTCCAGGCTGACACAAAGACATGACACCTGTCACAACAGCCTGGCCATCCTCCACTGAGATCGGCCAAATATACTCTTCTTACCAGTACGACACTCAGCCTATACAGAATTGGTTGGTTCTCATTACACAGCTCAGAATCAGCATGCCTCCTGGGCCCTATAGCTGTGGCTCTCCAATGTTCCATAATAACTTTGGAAACGGTCGCTGGATTTTTTGGTATATATTTCTGCCAATTGTTAATATTCTCCGAAAGCACAAATAAGCATCTCTAATATGTTGACATGCTGTCCCATGAGAGAATTTTAGTTTTGTTCTCGTTTTGTTTTGACTGTTACATAGACACACATTGTCATTTGATAAAAAAAAGATTTAATTGCAATACATGCTAAACAAATAAGGGATTTAGATTTGATATATCTTCCCTAAATTAGAGTTCATACAAAAGACAGTGAAAAAATCTATCTCAGTTATACCATCACTGTGAGTTAAAGTAAAATTCTGTAACTATTGTTCTATAGAAATATTCCTCCATTGTACCTAGCCAAGCTTTTTTTGTTGTTACATCTTCTGTTTTGGGTCTTTCTCTATGTAAAAGAAGTTATGTGGTCTGGGTTTCCAAAGCTGTTTTGGTAGAGTTGGAATAGAGAAATTGGGTACAAACGATTAAGATGGCTCTGGTTATTTTGCTGTAGAAATGAGTGCCAAAACTGTTCCTTTGGTAATTGTTAGGAAAAAGTGTCCTTGTGATAGCTATAATGATGATAATTATGGGTACATACTGCACAATCTTATGCTGCAAAGCTGCAGTTATCTAACACTGCACAGCTTTGACAGCTTACAAATCCCTGGATAAATACAATTGCTGTGTTGGTTAACGCTTTACAATATTACTATTAATGCTTTGTTAAAAGCAACACACACGTATTAGCGCTTCTCTCTCCCGAGAACTGTTACCAGGTTTACTGAATTAAGAAGTATTAGTTCTATTGAATTATTTTAGATGACGTTGCAATGTTAAAGGGACTTTTTTGACAAGTTGCTGAGTGCTGACATTGGGAATACTTCACCCTTGTCATAAGTGATCACAGAAACATTAAGTAAATCATCCATAATAATATCAGTCATTGTCATACAATCAGAGATAATTAATTTCCACTAAATATAATGAATGGTGAGTGATACTTGATGTGTAGCATAAAAAGTGTGTTTACAGCAGGCAGATTGCATGAATTGACTGTAGGATGGCACAAATGTTACTTTGCATTCACAGTAGGCAACCCACAGGTGACTGGCGTTGCTTTTCATGTTATCTGTCAGCTGTCGAGACTCCATAGATCATAATAGAAACAAACAGGGACATCTAAAAATCACTTTAATATTAACTCACCTAAAACATAATTTTTAAATGAGTTACGCTAATGCAAGACATGCCTGTATTGATGTGAGTTTCGATACTAAGTCACTTGTTTCTAAGTCTTGTTGTGCAGGCATGCGCGCATCATAATACACTGCCGTAATGGACACATGCACGCGCAACAAGAAAAAATCTGAAGCCTTGACAGTGGAGATCCTCAGAAGTCTATTCTCAATTATTATTATTACACTTTGGTTGGAAATTATTGCCATGGTTAGAAAACAGATAAATTATGTCCAGGTCAAAATTGGACATGCACATGCTTTAAATCTTTGGCAAAAAAGCTGCATGACAACCTAAAAGGTTGTCTCTCACTACTTGCCTCACTACTTCTTCTTCTTTTCCCATTTGCCCAACATAGGGGTCACTCATGTTGCATGCTCTCATTGAGAATGAATTGAACGTGCCGAGATACAACAGCGTGAAAGTAGGCTTAGTCTGTTTGTCTATTTTATGTGATTGGAATATATCCTGACTGCCAAGTGTTGTCAAACTGATTCTGAATTTATAACCGTCTTAGATCAATTTTGAATTAATAGAAATGGAAAGTTTCCCTGTGTTTACTCATAACAGTTGTTATAACAAACGTTGCTGGTAGGCTAAAGCTTCATGGTTTATAAATTTTTTTTTTTTTTGTAAAATTGTGAAATATCAAAGAAAATTAAAAAGAAAACAATCAACAAACAATCGTTTAGTATTTCTTTAATTTAGCTTTTACTGTTTAGCTCTTGAACTGTTAACTAACGTGAGCAAACGTGAACCCGTTTTTTTGTAAGGGCATGTGCTTGATACCTCTTGTTCTCAATAATTATATTTATTTTTATCTTTTTTATTATTTCCTCTTGTTCTCAATAAATATATTAATAATTCTGCATAGCTGCAGTGGCTGACCTGCTGTCAGAATAAACAGCAATTGCCTCACCGTTCCAATTAGAGCTCTTATTTAGAAACATAATTTTTGCTGAGGATGCAGGATGGCTCACAATGGCTTTAATTTCATTTTAGTGGGTGTCTGTGCCTCATGTGACATTTCTGAGGGAGTGTTATTATGCTAATTAGGGATTGTGAATACCTTTCCAGTCAACAGTTGACAGGGATTTGATATTAAATGGTGATTTGATGCAATTGCGATTGGAAGCGTATCTGAATTCAAATGCTGAAGATGGACTGACTTCTCTTGTTTACAACTGGGTTAAGGTTGCTGTCACTGTCAGAGGCCACTGACTGAAGGATATCGTGTGATATGTTTGTGTCTGTGACTGGAAAGAACTTTTGTCAGCAGTGGCAATTTGCAAATAAAAACATAATAAAGTGACAAAACATTATTGAACCTCATTCTATTTAGTCACAAACGGCAGCTCATTGGCAGATCAACCGTGAATGAATTCCTTTGGTTTCCAAGTGCTTCAGGAAAGATGCCATTGTTCCACTATTGTGCGAGAGAGAAGATAATGTCTGGCACTGGCAATTATTTCACATATTTCAGCAGCTGTCAGTTTTCACAGTCATAAACATAATGCGGAGTGGCGTTTAACCGGGGAAAATGAATTATGGCGAGGTGAAAAAAAAGACATTTGCAGCAGACTTTAAAGGGATATTGAACCCTCAACTCTGTAGGTTCCCTACCTCTATATTAAGTACTCTGAAATTTGTCAGGAAATAATCCCTTGGTGTTTTTTCAACCTCTACTGACTTCCATTGTTTCTCAAAAGTATACTTATGTGTCTAAAGCTGATGGCAGTCTCTACTGATAGTATGTTTTCTTAAGTTTGGACGGTTGGAGAAATCTAATTGTTGCACTGTTAAATTTGTTCTGTTCTAAAAACAGACACTTAAACAATTTGACTGTGAACAGGGGGCAGGATAGTCTAGTGGTCTAGGCGTTGGACTTCCAGTCAGAAGGTCGTGGGTTCAAGCCCCAGAGTTGGCCTACGTGTAAGCATCCTTGAGCAAGATGCCTAACCCCTACCTACTCCATGTAATAGCACCATGTAATTGTAAGTCGCTTTGGATGAAAGCGTCTGCTAAATGACTTAACTAACTAACTAGACACTTTAGAAGCATGTTTTGAGAAAAATGAGGTCAATGGACATTAAAAGAAACGTTTTTTTGGGGTTAATCACGTATTACAAATGAGGAATTAATTTATGGCGAATGTCAGGACTTAATATTATGGTAAGGAAGCTACAGCATCGAGGGTTTAACAAAAGTTCAATACTGCTTTAAACAGCTGTTCTGCTAGAATATATGACTGACAATCAATGGACAGCTCCACACTAGAGGAGAGATTTCTGCAAAAGGGCAAAAACGCAGCTCAAGTCAAAGTCGGAGCAGGTGCGAAACTGGCACTAAGCGTACAGGAGAACATTTGTCTCCACGCCTCAAGGAGTCTTCGCACAAAGGCCTGAACTTCACTGTACACGCGTCTGAAGAGATGAAAGCCTCTTGACATAGCCAGCCTTAGAGGTCAGCTCTCAGCGGTGGGTAGGGCATTGGAAAATGTCAACCCGCGGGCGCTTGCCAACCTGTCCGTCCATTCCCGCCCTCACTGCTAAGTCCAGTCTTGAGTCATCTCCCGGTCCACAGGAGCCCTATCAGAGAGCTTTCTCACCTGCAAGTCTGAGAACCCGTGAACGGGAGAGAGAAAATGAGACGAAAGAGAGAAGGCTATTTTTTTTTTTAAATCTTCAGACAAGGCGAGAGTAACTCTCCTTTTCCCGGGGTCAGTCTGTCAATTAGCCCGGCTCCGACAGACAGCCAGGCGATAAAGGTTGAGGAGAGCAGGAAACGGGCTGGCATGGAGGAGTTGAGGGCAGGCGGAACAGCGGAGGGCTGAGGTGGAGAAAGGGCCAACTGTGGCTGTGTCTTACGGGCCAGGAGGAGGATTGGTAGAGACACTCTCCTCTGATCGGAACCTCGCAGTATCCTGTAAACACAGTATTAAACAAGTTCTTCTGTCATGTATCCGAGAAGGGGAAGATACGGATGACCAAGCCCATTTACTTTTTCTTTGTGGGACAGATTGAAACGGAAGGGATGGGAAAAAAACGGCAGTGGTAACCACATTGAGGTCAATCCGTACAGCCTATTGAGAGAATGTGTCAGCATAAATAATACAGCACCTGGCGTTCATTGCAAGTGGGGATTTACATAATGTGACAGTGCATTAAAAAAATAAATAAATAACACCCGGGATGCACTAATCCTGGTCGACACAAAACCCACCAGCCCCTGTTGAGCCTACCTGATCCCACTGCCCACTACCATATCTCCTCCTACCCCTCCAAACCCTCTAAAACCTTGCCTGTTATACCTTGGCTGTCATGTTCAGATTAATGTCTGTTTATTTTTTAGTTTTTTTGGGCGGTTGTGGTAATGTGGAAGGGTGTAGTCTATACAAGCCTCCAACTAGGGCTTAAGTTGGATTTACAAAATCCCGTACATTATAGCCATTTGCGCAAATTGCATTGTGTTTGGTCGCCACACTATTAACATAATTGAGGGGCTTGCGTTGTTGGCAGATCCGAGGAGTTCTTTTGCACGGAGATGTACGAAATGTGAGCATTTGAAGGGAGGCGAGCAAAATGCTAGTTTAGAGCTGCCGCTATTAGATTAAGAAATCCAATTTTGACATAAAGGCTAAACCGTCAGAAACAGATTGAGCGCCTGTGAAATCCTGGCCCATCATTCAAGTCAAAAACAAGATTATCTTCAGCAGTGGAGGAGAAAAAAGTGGTGTCTCATTTGTTATTTTTTTAGGCAGTCTCTCCGTCGTTTTGATAAAGCCAGACTCTCTGCTTCAAATACCAGCCCAAGATTATGTCAGGCTGGGGCAATCACTCTTTGTCTACTATAGACATGAGCAAATGACTAATGATACTATCATACTTCACCCATTGAAGAAATGAAGAGAGGATCGCAGTAACAAAGTGAAGATAGTCCAGTGGCAAAGCATGTTTTATCTATGTCACATACATCAAGGAAATGTCATGAAACGCTCTTTGTAGTGACAGAGATAGTTTGCAGTACATCAGCCACAGTGGAAGAAAGGTGTGGTTATAATGAGTCACAGCCAATTTTCTTGAGGCATGCTCCTGGATTGGGTCATGGCATCCCCAGAATTCCACATCTGCCCCATGCCCATGAAAGTGAGGGCGGCTGTAAAGTTGGGGGGTTGGATAAGGGTGTGAGCCTTTCCATGCACTCAGACTGTCAGCGATTTTGTAGCTTGTTGTAGCCAAGTTGATTTGTAGCCATCGCTTGTGGGCGTGCCTGCCCTATCGCTCAAAGGGAGCAGTTTGTTTACTGTGTGTCTGCCTGCTATACGCATGGGCTAAACAAACTATGTAAATTGTAGATACATTTGTGTTATATTTGTTTATTTTATATATAATGATATATGCTAACCCTCTTACTTACTACATGTACTGCTACACATTCAAAACAGACAATACTTAGTGACAAAACTTTAAACCTAGTTATGATACATAATCTGGGTAAATCGTTCCACTATACAAATCAAATATTTTAATACATGCTAAGTGGCGATACAGTAATGATCACTAATAAACGATGTATATCAATATATTTTTTCCATTGCCAGTCAGTGGATGGTGTTAACTTATATAAATTGCGATTCACTTGCTTTTGTGTTCATGCATTCAATAAACCTCACTGCCTCCACCCTTCATTTTTATATATTTATGTCACACATGGTAAAGTGCAGGAAAACCAGCTACTTTATCCTCCCATTTTGGATTTCTTTCATATATTGTAGGTGGAAAATTTGAATAAAGTAAAAGGTTGGTCAACTCTCCCTGTTTGCAAGTTACTGAGCTACTAGTCACCAGCTGCTTTGTCACTACCTGCTTCTTTGTGTTGCCCATGGTCCTAGGTTTATGTTCACACACATAGCTGACCTTTTCTGATGACAAAATATGGGGCCCCCCCCCCCCCCCCCCCCCCCAGTTACTTTCTACAGAAAATTCATAGGCAGAATCCCTGGTTCTTATAATAAAACACATTTTTAGTGTTAACCATAACCACAGACCACAGCAAGTTTCCTCTAATCAGGTCCGCTGGCGCTAATGGTGTTTGGGGGGCATGCACTACATTGACAGAACTGATACGCTTTTAGTACTGCTGTCCTTTTTAATGTAGCTTGGATGCTCTATGGGCATTAGTTAATACACAGCCACAGATAGGGCTTCAGCTCTAAACCTAACCCTATCTCTGATCCACGTTGTCCTTTGTTCCCCCCATGGAACTAATAATAACACATTGCTTATTTTAAATGCGCAATAGTTTTCGAATGCCCAATACTGTTGGGCGCTTTGTAGTCCCACAGCAGGGATCCATCACTATCCCTATATGAGGTCCTAGAAAATCACTGCATGCACAAGTGTCCACACACGTGACAGAACATCACGGCACATTAGGCCACATTCTGATAGTCCTGAGCATCTAATATCAAATCGGTCATCTTTGGCTTCGCTCTGACCTGCAAGAACATTTGTGTTTCCTTCCCCTTAGCCCCCTCCTTGATCCTAATGCAATCAACCCCCTCTATGCTCTGTGTGGAAACAAGCTCTCAGAGTAGATGAGTGCCATTTTTACAGAGAGGCTTTTCTGGACGAATGACCTTTGACCTCCAACAGGTGTCCACCATCAGTGGAAAATTCTGTCTGGAGATTCTTGGAAACGCAGGTTCAGTTCTGGTGACCTGGAGCCGGATTTCCAAGAAATATACCAAGCACTGGAGGCAGTCTTTTTCCACACATTATTATGACATGTTTACACAACATGTGAGAGTCTGTTATGTATTTCAATATACTGGAGTTCATTGCGAAGGCAAAGGTATCCAAAATGGGATTCTCTGATTGTGTGATGCTTGATATACAAGCTAGTGAAAGCAACGAGAGAGACACACAATATGTTATTTAGCCCCCTATTCTGTTCCAATGAGTTTGCACAACTAGTCTTCGTTAGTTATAGCCCTCGGTGGTTGGTTATTGACTCCATAGCCAAGGTTTTACCTTCTCAGAATCTCATAGTGTTACTGTAATGCCCTCATCTCATGCTTGATCACACATGGCTCTCCCTGTGGACAGCTGGCCTAATATTCCCACTGTCAGCAGCCAGACCAACACCTCCCCAGCCCATGAGGAGACTAGGAGCTGGCTCTGTAAACACTACATTTTCTCTCGTCGTTCCTGTGCCTCTTCATTACGGTATCGATCACCTTTTGAGATGTGTTTCAAACTGGCCTTCCTCAATTTCTGAATAGGCCTCTGAGCACCGGTTAATACAAAAACAAGCTCTCCTCCCCTCTCTTCTCCTCTTCACCCCTTACCTCTCCTCCTCTCCTCCTCTCCCCTCTCCTTTCCTCTCTTCTCTTCTCTTCTCTCCTCTCCTGTCCTCTCCCCTCTTTCCAAATAGGCTTAATCTCAATAAGGTACTTGACAATCTAAGCTAATCAAGCTCGACCACTTGGTCCCCTCATCATTGCTCTGGGAGACCAAATGAGATCACTGTGTATCTTCACATAACCCCCCTAGTCACATGACCTAGCCATGACAGTCAGCTCTCCCCTGCTCTCCAAGTTTCAACAACAGGCTTGTTTGAGCTGAAATATTTGACCTTTTACCCCGAGCCTATCAGTCCGGACTGAGGCTCTCCCACAAACTTGCATTTATGGTAGCTCTGTCATAAAACAAAAGAGACACAACAAATTCATTAGCATTCATTAGCGCAATCACACAATGATTAGTAGCGGTTGTAGGTCTCTCTGCAAAATGCTACTAATTGTCAGCATGTTTGAGGAAATACATCCAGCTGGATAATTAGCCAGGCTGAGAGTACTTGTCCCTGCTGGTGTCACTTAGAAAAGGTTCATTTGGAATCAACTGCCTCTCTGTCTTTGTTAAGAGGACACTTCATATTTTTTACTCCCCCCAACAGCAGGATGGGAGCTGCATGTTTCTATGGCTAAAAGCAAACTCTACCCAGCCTAAAAACCCTAGAGGGGGATACCTAGAATCTCAATTAGTTGTTTTTTTCTGAGGGCTGTTAATGGGCTTTTAAAATTTCCCAGCCCGTGTTCCTCCCAGCAGACCTGAAAAAGAGTAGAGGACATAATGTGATTTCAGCCTTCTCTCTTCTCCCTGCCTTTTTCTCTCTCCGCCCCCCGCCATCATCTGATACAGGACATCTGTTGCTGTTGAGACCCCACTGCCACACCATTGTGCGTGGGTCAGCATGTAAGCAGATCATGTTAGCATGCAGAGCTAGCTGTAAGATATGGCTTTAACTGGGAGCATGGAACACTCCAGGCTTGCACCGGTCACCCACTCGATTCTTGTCTGTGTCTGTAGGGAAGCACTGTGAAATAAACAGTGAGGGGAGTAATTATAATATGTCCAGATTTGATTTTCATGTATACAGTAAATCTATACCCTCTCCGAGCAGAAGCCTTGTGTCTGAATGCAAAGCTGAGGCATGTGACACACGCCATGCGTAGCGTATGCGTTATAGGAACCCGTCGTGTCTACAATAAATAAACACTGCTCCTTTACTTCACTGGAGGGGAGCACGGAAAGATAAAATGTCATTTGTCATCTGATTTCTTCGTTACTAAAAGTGGATTAACAGGTTAATGTTACAATTCTCATCTTATTTCATAAACTCTCCCCATAACAGGATCATTGAAATTCAATTCCCTGTCCCCCGGTTATAACAGATCAGGATATTTAATGAGGAAACAGCAGTTAGCCTTCCCCGCCAGACACCAATATCAATAAGCGATTATGCAATTTGCCGTCATGCTTAATTTCAACTACTCTTTATTGGTGAATCAGCTGGAGAATAATGTTCGTTCCGGCCATAATTTAGGTCCAATCTGTCTCAACAGGCAGATCCAGTCTGGAGGCTATCGTTTTCAACAATTGTTTCTGATTAGCAGCTGTGTCAGAGAAACTGTTGTGTTGTGTCAGACTGAGGCTTGGCTGAACAGTACTAGCTCAAGCAGTTATGTTAGTTTGTGGGTGAAGAATCAGCCACAACATTCGCTGTTTACTACCTTCTGTGACAGGGGTCTTTTAATGAGCTGAAATACCGCTGTATCCAAACTACAGTATTTATCATGTATCATCTGTTTGATAGGCTGACTCTTTTGTGTTAACTTCAGTTTGTGTTAACTTCCGTTTGTGTTAACTTCCGTATAACTTCAGGATGAAAGTGAGTGGATGGACGTAGCGCACGCACTGACACAGCCTTTAATAAATGAGCGGCTGATGGCTTGTCTGATAAGAACCTGTGGTGACTTGTGAACGCTCACTGTGTGATCTGACTTAAACCGGTCTCCTTGCAGGGGACAGAGAGGTAAGCTACTGAAGTGCTCTCTCTCTCTCTCTCTCTCTCTCTCTCTCTCTCTCTCTCTCTCTCTCTCTCTCTCTCTCTCTCTCTCTCTCTCTCTGGTACATTCATTAGAGTGGTGGTTCTCAACCTTTTCTGACCCATAGCCCCCTAAAGGAAGTGCATCATTATAGCTTGAGACCCCAATGTACATAAGGCACTTATTTTAATAGCATAGCATAAAACATATATAAACATAAACACCATTGGAGCAGCAAGGAACCAATGTATGCACATTTTATTAAAGATAATACAAAAGCAGTTAAAAATATCACAGTTTCAAATCGTATAGTCCCCTCTGGGGTCCCGACCCCCTAGTTGAGAACCATTATTAAGGATAATTATGAGACAGCGCCTCTCTGGTCCTCCATTCTGATGGGGGGGGGGGGGGGGGGGCGGGGGGGGGGGGGGGGGGGGGGGGGGGGGGGGGGGGGGGGGGGGGGG
>JAOEHI010001136.1:0-12977 GCA_025447815.1 Percopsis transmontana
TTGGGCATCTGGTAAGGATGCCCCCTGGGCGCCTCCCTAGGGAGGTGTTCCAGGCACGTCCAGCTGGGAGGAGGCCTGGGGGAAGACCCAGGACTAGGTGGAGGGACTATATCTCCAACCTGGCCTGGGAACACCTCGGGATCCCCCAGTCAGAGCTGGTTAATGTGGCTCGGGAAAAGGAAGTCTGGGGTCCCCTGCTGGACCTGCTGCCCCCCCGACCCGAACTCAGATAAGCGGACGACGATGGATGGATGGATGGATGTCAGGGATTTGCACAGGGATTGTGGGAAGTGTTGGAACAAGGTTTCTTTTGGTTGGAAAATATGTAATGTCAATGTTGTGAAAGTTTCAATGCCTTTATTGCACAGGGGTCCTTAAAACAGGGTTAGATTCGTGTTGTTGAGGAATTCGAGGAAGGAAAGAGTTTCCTATAAAAGAGCTGAGAGGCAAATCATTTCTTCACAGTGGCTGGAGGTCATTTTCATGCTTAAAGAGGATGACATAAAGGAAGGAACACGTGTGGATGAAAAGAAAACATTTGTGTGGATAAAGATTGGATTATTTGATGGGTCCAACACACGCACGCACACAGAGACAGACAGACAGACAGTAGGTTATTAGCCTACTCTGTAATGCATATACATATTGATTTCTGGCTATTCTTATAGCCAATATGTATGTCATTGTCACACACGCATCGTATGCCTACACAACTAGCCGTCAAATGCTACGCATCTACATCAGATGATCATCTGAAGACTGACGCCCTAGTCACACTCATCTTCCAGTGATGAAGATGCCTCAAGTAACGAAGACGTTGGTCTACTGTACAGAGAGACAGCTATACCCAATTTTCGGTGCAACACTGCTCCCCAACGGGCTGGTCCAATCCCAACGCTCATCCATGGCGCATGCGCGCCGACGACGGAAAACAAGGAAGTTGGTCCAGTGGAATGGAAATGGACACGATAGCTCCGGAGTGTTTAGTTAGTTAACGAGTGTACAATCCCACACTGCATATTATTTTTTGAATTATATGTCTGAAGAGGGAAGAGAATAAGCTTCGTGTTGGAAAAAATATCAATCTGATAAAAGAAACAGAAACGGTCAGTTGCGTTTTCTGTTTTTCCCAGCTCATGTCGCAGCTTATTTGCCTGGGGTTCATTAAGCACATGATATTGCTTGCTTCTTATGCTAGTTGGTTTCCAAACAACATACGGCTATTAATTGATGCTACACCATTCAGTCACACGTGTTTTCTGCACAACTCATAGTATTTATTTCTGCCTAAACATTCAATGTAGTGTTGTCGAGACAGGCCTAAAAATGAAATATATAACGTTATGCAGAAGCAGTATGGTATAACCTGATACGGAGTATTAGATGGTGTGGTTAGTGGTTCGCCAAAGGCATTAAAAATGATTAATTAGAAATATTCTATTTTAGAAAATTCTAATTTAGTCTATTTATGGGCGGATACAATTTTTATTTGAATAAGAATAAAATAGAAATATTACTTTTACCACGTCACTACCTTAAAATGTGTTTTGGGGCCTCCCTTGGGAGTACTTTCACAGCTCTTATCTAAAGGAGGATGCTGATATGACATTTCGACAACTCTCTCAATGCAGCCGCTGTTCCCTATGATGCCCACACGGGGTACTGTTTTGGGTGGTGGGATACCCAACAACAAAGTCAAGTATTCAAGGTTGGCTGCCGATGACGATGGTTACATTGACTTGCAGGTGAGAGGCCTGCATCATGTGGAATGCATGGCATGTCAGCGTTGAAATGTGATGTCGTATACACATATGTTAATCATTAATGTCTATTAATGATTGTCTATGCGTTTTGGGTGCTTTGAGCAGTTCAAGAAGAGCCCTCCTAAGGTTCCTTACAAGGCCATTGCCCTGGCAACTTTCCTGTTCTTGATTGGGTCCCTATTGATTGTCATCGGGGCTCTTCTCCTTGCAGGATCCATTAGGGTTGAGGTGAGTTTGGGTCATAATAATCTCATAGCATTCATACTTATTATTCGATCATTATGATTTTTTATAATGATTTAACATTTTGGTTTCTTAGTTTAACTATGAGAAATACTGATTTAAAAATATAAGGGAACACTTCACAAGCACTTCAACAATATTTTTCCATGAATAATTACACAAAGGACTACACATAAACCCTCCATATTAGTTTAAAATGAAACTTGATCTACAATACACAATCACATTCAAGTGAGTCACTGAAACATACACAAAGTCAATATACTGTATACAAGAGTGCCATCTGCTGGGCATGGTAAACAACTGAATTGGTGTATAGTATGTACTGGCCTAGCAAGACTATCTTGACTTTGTTCCGTTGTACAAACCCGTCTCAAAACACTCCATTTAAAATAGTTTGTCATAGAGGCAGGTGCTAATAAGTCTCAATCAAATTATTAGCAGGTGATTGGACCACCTTCAGCTAATCGGAACAACAAACGTGTGACAGTGATTTTCAAACACATGAGCTAGCACACGATTGGACCCACTTGAACCAGTGAGAACATCAACCATGTGGGGAGGATTTTCTGTACACAGGCACTTAATTGCTGTCGCAGCAATATGAACTAACCATATGGACGCTGATTGGGCGATGGCCCTGTACGGTTGTTAAACGAGTTCTCAAACTGATATACAGAGTGGAGCAAATCAGGATGGTTTTAACTGGGCTATATATTGACCACACCTACCAACGGTTTGTCAGGCTTTATTAGAGTGATTCATTCAATCATTTACATGCAACCCGATCCAAAATGAAGTCACCAGTGAATCACGAAATGCCTTCAGCACAGCCTGTGTATTGAAGGATGTTTGTGTAGTTCTAGAAATAAGTATGATAAGAGCTAAAACCACCAGGCAATAATCAGAAGTAAGACACTTTGAGTAAATTTTTCTTCTCACTATTGAAGTCATATGAACTGTGTTATCAAGCGGCTTTTTTGTGGAGCTGATAGATGTAGCTTATAGATCCCAAGTTTCTTATCTAATCATTTTTATTTGGCTGTAACTAGCACCATCTAGCTCTTAACTTGTAACTGGATCTAACTCTTATTTCATGACTCATTTGCTGGTGTAACTTGATGTCTAACTAGTTACATACTTAGTTACTAAGTGGTACTTGTGGTGTTCGGTTTGCTTGAATGTAGCAAACGCAACAGAACTTTTCGAAGTGAATGGCGTGTTTCCTCGAAGGTGTTTGCGACCTTCTAGAGCTTTTATTTCTGCAGTTGCTGCGGTTTGTGGGTGTGTTCAACCACAAATAATTGCTTTGTTGTCATTGCTGCCAGCGTTCTCCAATATAGTCCCATTATTTCTCTTTTTAAAACTAGCTGTACAGCTCAGCACGTTTTTCAGTTCATTGAACATAAACTAATTTAAATTATATACTCAGCCTAAGTAACCAATCATCACCGTCCTTTGTTCAAATATATTGCTTTGCTAAAGATGACTAGAATATACTGTATTGTCACTTCGTCTGCTATTGGAAAACATATTTTAAGTCTGCTAAATGACTAAAATGTAGGCCTAAATGTAAATACATTTAGAATGTTAATGTTATTGTGTTTTTGTTCCCCTGGCAGAATCCAGACAGTACCATTCCTGTTCTCATCATAGGGATACTTGTCTTCCTTCCTGGATTCTACCATTTGAGAATCGCCTACTATGCCTCCAAGGGTTATCGAGGTTACTCCTATGATGACATCCCAGATTTTGGCGACTGACCAAATCAACTTAGGGTCATTTATGATTCTATATGTGCTGCTGGATGATCAGTTATTTCAACAGTTTCATCACATTTTGTAATATAAGAATGTTGCCAGGTGTTTACTAATGGACTGAGGAAATTACCAAGTGACTTAACTTTATTTTTGTTATATTGCTGTTATACACAACCTGTTATACCTGCCTTTAACTTTAAGGTACAGGTGCACGACAAAGCATTGCTGTGGTTTTTTTCTGCTGCACTGCAGTAATTAGGTGTCTGCCCTGCCAAGCTATGCCTGAAGAGTTTTAGAGGTCTGAAATATTGTGTATTGTATCTGTACTAATGTACAGTAGTATAGGCTATCACTAAGTGCTCTTTCCACAGTAGCATAACAGCTGCATTGTGCATATTTAAGAATGTGTTTATCAGAGACAATATACCATATATGCTCATATGCAAATCTATGATTATCCTTGAAATGCTATCCAAGTGTTACTTGGTTTATAGTGTATATTGTGAATTAAATATTTGTATTTCTACATCTAAAGCCATTGTCATGTTTGTACATTTAGTTTTTGACTTATATTTAAAGAATTACAGTATTTAATGTAATAAAAATGAAAAAGAACAAAATGTAAAATGCCAGATTCTGATTTCGTTTCTCCATTGGCGAGAGAGCCAGAAAAAAGTTGATAAAGATCGCCCTCTTGTGGTTAGTAGGATAAATGCCGTCATTGAAATATAGGAAAATAAGTAACAATTTATTGTCGTTTCATACTAAACAATAAAGTATTCGGCGGACAGCTTTAAATTGGTGTAGTTTAAAGAGACGACTGGCAACCAGCAAAGGCATTAGACATACGAGCGTGTGTATGAAAAAAGAGGTGATTGGTCACAGTTCTCTAGAGTGTGGGACGGGGAGGGGGAGGGTGAACGATGAGGGATGAACGCAACAGAAAGTCAACACTGCCACTGCAAGTGCGTCGAGGCTGCTCTGCTATTTCTCCATAGACGGAACACCTGTTGGCGGTGTAGAAAGTTTATAAAGTAGCCTAGTCTGTAGCGAGACGAGGAACATTGCTTACTTTTTCTTGCTTATCGAGCCATGTAACCATACATACTTGTGCTGTAAAATAGAAGTTAAGCATCTGGAAGATACGATGAAAATTCAACGGAAACTCCTAGTCGACTCGTAGCTGAGTCACTGGTAGGCGCACGGATGAATAAAATACATTTGCAGGTAAAAAATGTTGTGTGTATATACATATATATTATTTTAAATATGTTTTAAGACTCGGGTATAGCCTATGACTAATCCTATATAATGACTAGTACAAAATTTTAATTTTAATAGTAATGCGCACGAGCTTTATCATGACATTTATCCAACATTGATTTGATTTTATGGAAATTATCTTTCATGGACATTAACCTAAATAGATAAGACGGAAGCTGTAGGCCTGCTCTACGCGTATCAATTCCTTAGTCTATCGTACTAACAGCTGCCAACTAGGTCTTGCATTTATTATTTATGCTTCATATAGGCTATATGGTTTTCATCTGTAGTTAAGAGTTATTGTTTTAATTTAGAGTAGTGTGGAGTTATATTGTGTGGGGTTGAACAATGACTGCTTAGTGCTTAGTGGACCGCTTCTAGGCCATTTCAACATTTATACCCCAAACCATCAGTGTTTTCATCAGCAAGAAATTGAGTCGTGGGGGAAAAAAATAATTTAGTTGAAAATGACCAAAGATAATAAGTTCTATATTGCACATTACACAGACTTCCGCAAGTTTGGTGAACTATGTCTTTTTTAAAATCCAATTCAACCAGAAAGCAGGTTTACTTTGCATTTAACACACCCATGTCCTTATTGTGTCCTGTCTTTCAAATTAAGCTGCCTTTTGTGTACAGTGCACAATTGTTGGGATAAAAGAAATTACTGTCATTCTCATGTGAATTTTAGGATGCTGCTGTTTAAATGAAAATTTTGATTTAATTTTGCATCCAACTTTCAGGATTACTAAATTACAACACCTCAGCATTTTAAAACGGTATCTTTTTCAGTTTTTTTCCCCCTATTCTAATGTAGTTTACTCAGGTATCACTCAGGGTGTGGTTTGCTACACTGGACAATTCAAAAAGGTTCCTTTTAACGACCATCTCATGTTAATCTAGCGGCCTTTACTGTTCTGTGAAGGACCACAAAGTACAGTAACTGAACTGTCCTGATGATGGTAACCTCACCCGCCTTGCAAAAAGTACACCCCTTGATTCCATTATGGGGCCCTCAGATCCGCAAATTGGAACACAACTGTCTACAAAAGCGAGGGCATGGTAGAGAACATCAAGAGATAGCTGTAGGGGAGGAGTAGAGAGGAATGCAAGCCACTCAGGTGTGATAGGGGCACGCAGTGCACTATCTCAGTTTTAAAAACAAAACAAGGTTTTTGTAACACGGGTTACGACCATAATTCCAGAGACATACCCGAGTAGTGTCCCTTTAAGCACGCACATTTAAATAACTATTTGCAAATGTTGCCCGATACAAATCTGCTGTCTGGTACGCAGTTTTGAACTTTGGGCACCTGCTTTGGCCAAATGTGTCAAGGCTGTAAACTCTTTCTTGACAACATTGCCCACATTAAAACAAATGTTTAAAATAGCACTATTTAGCTGTATTTGTATTTGTTTAAAATCACCCTGCTGTGCAAAATGTCCTTTTTGTTTTGCAAATGTCGAGACATAGACATTTATTTCGCACGCTGCCTGTTTGTTTGTTATAATGTTTTTTGTTTTAACAGTTGGAGATTGCCGTTAGGTTAAATGTTTTTGTGTTTATGCAGCCTTTTAGTATGTGAGGCAGCTAGCGTGCTGATGGTGCCTAGAGACATTTTGTTACCATGGTTAGAGTGTTTCACCTGTAATGGCCATGTTTGTTAGATGCTCTTTCAGTCATGCGTCTAATGTAATGATGAACAATGTCCTCCTGCTGTAGCCTGCAGATTTACTCCTACTTTACCGTAATTCCTTTTTCTTTCTAATTTTCCCACTCGCTCCATCTCTCTCTCTCTCTCTCTCTCTCTCTCTCTCTCTCTCTCTCTCTCTCTCTCTCTCTCTCTCTCTCTCTCTCTCTTTTGTTCCTGTACCTGGGTGCAACATCTTTCAGCACAACTCTTAACACGCCTGCTTGCCACCTGGGACTCTCAAAGGAAGGTTACCTTTTTTGTAGTAATGAAAAAGGAGAGGCCTTTCAGACTGTGAAGCAGGCGTACAGATTTAGACACACGTTCCCAAATCGAGGGAAGGCACAGCGCTATCAGAGTAACCAGGTCTCCATCCCGACGATCCCTGTTACTCCGTGTTAACAAGAGGCCGTCGGTGAGCAACGCAGGAAGGGAAGAGGCCAGGTCTCTGAGGCATTGGTCTCTGTTCATTATGTGCCAAACACATGGAAGTGTGACTGGCTCTGAGTTATAGCAACAGGCAGTAGTGTGTGTGTGTGTGTGTGTGCGTGCATTCGCATGCATGTGGGACTCCCTGTCATCCTTGCCTAAGATAAGGAAAATAAAGTTCAAACATTACCATGTCTTGTTTTTTCCGGCTTCACCTTTAGCAAATACGGATGACTAATTCAAAGGAAATAAGATAGCGGTGGATGTATCCCTAATATTGGTCCTTTAATAACAATAACAAATGGAAAGTGGCAAGAATCAACCAGTACACCACTCTTTCCGGATCACAGCCTTCAATGCGATTTCTGCCAATCTGTGTATGCTGTGCTCAGTGTGCTGTTCAGAGTGCCTCACCACTGACGGCCTACGTCAGTAGCTGGCAGACTTTGCCCCCGCAGTGAAATTAAAAGCCCATAAAGCTTGAGGACTATAGGTGAACAGATATGGTCTGGTTTGCTGTTGTGCTGGCAGGCCTGCATGACCATTTCTTAATTTCCTATAGTGTTTGCGGGACAATTATTCATTCCAGGAGAGAGATAATTGTAGATGAACAGGAACAAAACAGTAGGCACCCTACGCTTCCATCATTATTACAAGGTTAGGAAATAGAACCACTATAGTGGGTCAAAATGTACATCAATACTGTGTAATTGTTTTGCTTTGTGTTTTCACCATCATTAGACACACATTGTACTTACAGCCTCTGAAACCAGCAATATCGAATAATGTTATAGTAACAGGGAAGTTAACTTACTATATTTTCTATTTAATTATAATTTGTGTTATTTCTCATGTTAGCAGCACATGTGGGTGTTAGAACATGGGCTAACACGTGCCTGTTGGATTTGGTCAGCGACGCTGCCTCTGAAAATAGCCTTTGCTCTTTCCATGGCTGTAATTAACTTGCCTGATGAGATGGCATTACGGGTGCTCCCTTAAGCCAGCCAAGGTACACTGGGTGTCTGGATGGAGAGCTGATAGCAGTATTAGCCCAGGCGCTCTTAAAACCAACTCTAGCCAAGAGCAATGCTAGGGTTGCCTGCAGTATTGCATACCAGCAATGGCCTGGTTTCAGCACAGATACAGTATCTAGGGGACCGGGGCAGACCGGGGGGAGGGTGGGTGGGTTTAATGTTAGCATGTGCGCTGTTTACTAAATACTGTAGCTAACAACTTATCTTGTTGCCGGTGCTCGAGAACAGAATTGGTAGATGGCAGGGATATTGTTTTGTATACTGCCCTTTTTTTGTTTGACCGACCTATTACATTGAGTCCTCATTGCAGTTTTGACATTTAGTGCCATTAAAAACAAAGGCACTACGGCTATGCTGTACAGCCGCTCAGCTTCTCCCTGCAGCTCTGACCATGGCCTTCATTGATGCGCCCTAAATAACACACTTAGATGTCCCTTCTTCGCACTAGACCCCCAAGATTTATGCCACATTCATGACATTTACTTTCAGAAGAGAACGCAGGGCCACGGAACATCTGGCAGGGCAAATGGGCACGGTCGCTCGGCCCATTTGTGTAATGATATGGGATGAGTTCCAATTATTGAAAATCGGCTCCTCGGCCCAGTCTGTATAAATCTGACAGGATCAGCAGCTCCCCTGTAGCCTTTTAGCTTGAAGATGTGTCAGGCGCAGTGCTCATCTTGTATTATGTCGGTGACAATTGTGTCTCTTTTGCCAACAGGTTGAGCGTGCTGCCAGTCAATTGAGTGACAGATATGGAAGTAGCAAGGACATATTTCCAAACTTTACCAGCGGTGGCGTTTTTCTGCCTGGTCTGTAAGTAACGTCGCCTTTTGATTTAAAGACACACTCCTCAATTGCATTGCACAACGCCCCCAGAGCCCCTGCCCCAGAACCCAGAGTTGATTTTTAAACACAACTGAAAGTGTGGGTTGCTGTAGGGGCAGGGGTAGAGAATAGCACGAGCCTATAATGCTGTAGAGGAAGGAGTAGAGAGGAGTGAGTGTAAGCCACTCGGCGGTGGTTTTAACCACAGGGACAACCACATATTGAGGAGTGTACCTATAGTGCACAGACGCAGTATATATTTATCCAAATACTCTTATTTATCTTTTACTCGACGCTGCTCCCACAGGTGCCGGTGACGGAGCCATGCCAGAAGTGCGTGGCGCGGTGGGGGGATTAGCGGAGCTGCAGTGTAACTCTCCTCCCCCGGACACAACTGTGTCAGCCTCGCTACATGTGGTGGAATGGATACGCCAGGGAATTGACATCCCTGTCCTGATTAAATTTGGAGCGTACGCGCTGCGCGTGCATCCCGGCTACGAGGGTGAGCCAATTTGGGGAATTTCTATTTCCATCTAGAAATAGAAACTGTTTTGCCATCAAAACGATTCACTTTAATTGCACATCACGAGTGGGAAATGAAATCTACCGGTGAGGTTTGGGTGTAACTCCATTTTTAGCTTCTCATTAGCTTCCTCTAAATAAAAAAAAAAGAAAGAAATAAAAATAACAGTTTCCATAGTAACTTCAGTATGACACCCTGATGGTGCTTTATAGCAGCCTCCAACTTGCACAGTGTGGGTTGCTTTTAAGGTAGTTCAATCCCTCGCATAGCATCATGGCCCATTGTACACTTTGTGCCACAGCTCTAGGAATAAAGAAAGTATGCGTGGTAAAAGGATCCTTATTGGACGGACAGCACCTTTGTTTGGCCACCGTTGTTCTTTAAAGTCACTAACAAAGGGCCAACAGGGATAAAGGGCGAAGCAGTCTTCCTCTTTTCTATAGATCTCCTGTGGGAGATATTCAACCTATTGACCCCTCCCGAGGCTGGTGGACTTTCCACAGGAATGCAGGGCAGGCCTGCCCCTCTGACTTTCCTTTAAACCCTGGAAATTATACCACACCTTTGTCGATACTAGTTAACAGAGTACAATAGAACTTGTTCAATAACACACATTGGGGACGACTATCAATTATGAGCTGGTGTTGAATCATTGAAGTACTTTACTTAAAGTAAAAAGTTTAGTCTGACGGTCACGCTATTGGCGGACACGTTTGTTTTATTTATTATTGACACTAAGACAAGTTGTCCCATAGAGACCGTGAGTTTGGATTTAAATATGGCATAGGCCTTAGTCCTCCACTGTCGCTAGTGTCTAAGAAAGTACATGTTTACTGTTTAGTTTACCGTCACAGCTTGTAGGCTTAAATAACGACTAGCATCCCTAACCTAGATAGTGCAATAAACGCGTATGAATGTGTGCGTTCAAAGATTGATTAAAACCTACATTCACCTCTGCTTGAGACTGTAGTGTCACTATATAGACGCTTTGTTGCCCTACTGTCACAAGCCAGACAAGGAAATAGGATGCAGACATTTACATAGCAATAAAGTCGGTCTGAAGCGATGGCTGGTGAATTATAGTAAGTGGAGACATGGCAGATTTTAATTCTAACCCAAGATCATAAAAGACAATAGCCCTTTGTCACTGTCCATGAAGAGGATCCGTAGAGGTACAACTACTGTCATGCTTTATTACCAAATATTTTACACTTAGAAGGACTGGCGGTGCTATAGTAATGCACTAAAAGGTGTGTCTCTTGATCCAAGGAAGGGAATTTATTATTCTGTCCAGTGAAATTCTATCAGAAGCCGTTCCGAAGGAAGAATCCATCCTTTTGAGTAGGCTGTTAAAGTGACAGCTATAGAGTAACAATGCACCTCTCCAGTAACAAACAAAAATCCCCTGTTCCCTAGAGCCACACAAAAGATTTGAAAAAGAGGCATTGTCCAAGCCTGCGCTTGCCAGCCGATTCCTCATAGTCACCGGCCTGTTTAAGGAGGACAGGTGCAGCATGGGAAATGAGGGGTTTGGAATGGATTTCACCACCTCAGGCCAGAACCTAGTCAGGTATCAACAGCAAGACAGCCCCAGTGCTAACTGTATAGCATTGCTTCAAGATCCAATATCCACCTGTTGCTGTTGAGTTGTTGTTCGGGATGCAGATTCTTATTTCGGTTTGCCAACCATTTTCCCCCTGGATACAAGTTTCCATTTTAAAGATTTTATTATTTTTACTGTGTCTCGTCCAAGTGCCGATGTTCTTTGCCACCTTTTTGGATAGAAATAGAAGTCTTTCTTCTCCTATATGTGTGCCTTCGCTGGTCTCATCTTGGTGAACTTGGTGTGTCTGTGCTTGTGGGTGGACAGTGTGAGCGATATACAAGATCTTTTGTGCCCTTAGAGTGTAAACACGTCAAGGGGAATTAAATGGGTTGTTGTGTGTTGTGAAAGAGATCAAAGTGTTGAATGGGGGTGGGGGGGGGGGGGCTTTCCTCCCCCATCCTCCCCAGTACACACACTGCTGCTGACTCTTAAAAAAAAGTAAATACAGCTGTATAAATGCGCTGTTAGCAAGCTGTTACCATGTAAATCCCATCACCGTCACGAGCGCAGGGCAGATGGCGACGTCGGCGACATACCACAATGCACCCAGAGCTAACATAGCTAATGTGCTTTCTCTCCTCCGTGGCCAAACATGAAAAGTGAACACTGTCTCGCTTGAACCTTTCTCTTGCGTGGCGACGGCCAGTGGCTCTGCCTCTGATAGGACGAGAGCTCTATACGTAAGATGCGATGATTCAAATTTCAAACGAGTGCACAGCAGACCTATAATAGAGCAACAAAAGACTGAGAAATGAAACCCTATCTGCTTGGTTCGCTAACCGAAACCTAGATGCCTCTGCACACAGGGCAACACTTGCCAAGAACTGACGGCATGGGAAATAGATAGGCTTCAGGCCTATGAACATCACAGTCTCATGTCAATAATCACCTTTTCCAAATGGGAAATTGTATTGTGTTTAAATAATTCTCAAGCCAGCACCCCTTTGAGTCCCTGAAAGCCTTTTTTGTTATATAATTGATGAGTTTATTTCCAGAGCGGTAGATATCCATTTCACGAGATTCAATAGCTGAAACCCATTTATTCTGCTATTGTGCAGTACCAATGGTCAATTTGTGAATGCTTGTGCAGTGTGTCTTTCAATTTTATTCATAGCTTAGTTTGCTATTGTATTTGTCACCTAAGAAATTTATTAACGGATGAAGCCTTGCAGGGATACAGTTGGTTCCACTTTAAGACAACAAAGGACCATCTTGTGTGTGTGTGTTTACATGTGACTGTTTTAGTTAGGAGGGACACACACTTGGATTGTGGAAAACATTTTCCAATTTGAGGCATAAAACCCATTGTATTTACCCATAGCGACTGTCAAATATAACGGGTGTGCGTTTATGAAATATTACGTGTAATGAATTGAGCTAGCCATGGTGTAACAGGCAAAGCATTGCTGCTGAGCTAGCTGAGTCACTAGACAGAGGAGGACGGCCATATGAGAGAACATGGTGGTTGGTGGACAGGGGGACACGCTTGTATGTCCGTGCTTGTTGATGAACCCATCTATTCCAAACACTTAGTAGTAACAAATCATTCTACTGCAATTGGATGGCAATTTCCATTCTCTTCTTCCCCACCGTGTGTGTTTTTATGTTTTTTTGGCAACCCTAAGTGGCGGGAACACTGCGGCAGGAACGCTGGGAGGTGGCAGCTACACGGAGGTTTAAAGGGAGGGAGAAATCTCGTGGCTGTATTTACGCCAACAACGTTGAGCTCTTCTAAGCCGTTTGCAGCCTTGATTCGTGTGCTCTCTCTCTCTCTCTCTCTCTCTCTCTCTCTCTCTCTCTCTCTCTCTCTCTCTCTCTCTCTCTCACACCCACACCC
>JAOEHI010001137.1:0-12976 GCA_025447815.1 Percopsis transmontana
GTGTGTGTGTGTGTGTGTGTTTGAGAGAGAGAGAGAGAGAGAGAGAGAGAGAGAGAGAGAGAGAGAGAGAGAGAGAGCGCTGACTGTGTGTTGTCGTGACATTGACAAGAACCAAGACAGTCCATTTGTCTCTATCAAGTGTCTCTTTGCTTTTACCCCTTCTCTCTTTAACACACATACAGTACACACACACACTCTCTCTCTCACACACACACACACACACACTCTCTCTCTCTCTCACACACACACACACACACACACACACACACACACACACACACACACACACATTCTCCCTTACAGAAACCTCACACACAAAAGCTATGGCTATATTCAGAGTCCTCCACAGCAGGCGGGGTGAACAGAGTTTATAGCTTTTAGTTCCTAACAGCTATAAACTGCTTGTCTTGCGTGGCGCAGTATTTGAGGGGAAAATTCTATCCTGTAAAATGTTAAGCGAGGTGTTCACTCTGTATCGCAGGCACTTTCAACATCCTTCCATACTTACCTACTTACGTGACTGCATTTATTTCGTTTCGTGTCCCATTTTCCCCTTAAAAAAACAAAAACAAAAAATGATCAGGTGATATCTGATGTTCCGGACCAACTAAAGCAGAATGCCGCCCCAATCACACAGTCCTTGTGTCTGTGTCCTTGTTATTATTGTCAATTATCGTTAGCAAAAATGTGAAAATTTGAAAGACTTTACTTATATTGTACTGATAGTCCTGTGACATATGTGTACAGCAAGGCAATAGCACTGCCAATGTGCCAGGTTCTATTCACTGTGTAGAGTAAGGCACTGACATAGCAGAGATTCAATTCACACAGGGGTCACCCATGTTAAATAGATACAGTATAACTAAAAGACATGGGTAAGACTGACTAAACACCATATTGTAAGTGTGTGAATGTACTGTACTGTATAGAGCGCACAATGGCACACATACACATTCACACGTGCACACAAACACACATACACGCATGTTAGAGGGCAGACAACTGTACACTGGAGCCACCATCCCAAAAGCTATTCATGAAAGACCTGACTAATTAGTAGCTAAGTAAAATCTGGTAATAAAGTAGTCTATATTTTAGTTTTCAATGTTAGCATCTTTGAACTGTATTGAGAGTTTATGAAAATTGTACCATGAAAAGTTGATCTTTTGGTCATACTGTATATTCAACACAACAGAAATAAGATTTCTTATTTACACTATTTTTACAACCGAGACATCCCCGACTGAGATGAGAGGGAATTGGTAATCACGGGTCAGTGTATATGTTATATGTTATCTGTTGCATCAGTGGCTGCTATTGCGCTCAATGGACATATGGAGTATTATTCCCCACATATTATAGTTTTACAAAAGAAATGGCAGGGGGGGTAGAAACATGGATTTCAAAATAGAAAACAATATATTAGTGATGGTGTTGAATTAGGGTCACTTTTCAAAAGATGTGAAAGTGGTTGTCATAGTTACAGGATACACAGCACCAGCTGGAGGAGTTGGAAAAGAAAAACATTGATATAGTATCACTCCCTCTTTCTCTGTTAAAAGACCAGTTTCCAGAACCTTCCTTAATCTAATAAATTGTAATTGATTTTTCTGCCTTCTCAGCAAAGGAAAGCTTGAGAATTGTTGCTCTCGAACTTATTTATGCCTTAAAGGCTTATTGAAGGCTCAATAAAGTAAAATTGACATTTAAAACTAAGGTGACTTGTGTGGGGACAGGATAGTCTAGTGATCTAGGTGTTGGACTCCCAGACGGTAGATCGAGCCCCATAGTTGGCCTACCTGTAAGCCTCCTAGCAGCATGTAAATGTAAGTAATAATAGCAGCATGTAAATGTATGTTGCTTTGGATAAAAGCCTCTGCTAATTGTAATTGTGTGCATTTTCAGTATTGTCACTTGTCATTTGGTTGAACTGTTTTGGCTTTATGTGCCTTGGACTCCCTTAATAAGACTGGGCCCTGCCAAACACACACACATACGCACACATACTGTATGCAAGCACACGCACACACACACACACACATTCATTATACAATTATATAATTATATAATGATACTCTAAACAAGAACAAAAACAATCAGATTCTATTTTTATGCTGTTCTACGGTGCGCAAACATGAGGCTTGGGATCACGAATGGTTGTGACGTGCTCTTTTTGTAGTAATGTGAATGTGCCAATGGAACTCACTTTCAAGATGGCGCAGCCCGTAACGCTCGATTTACGTGCCTCACTGCGTGTGGTACGAGCTGCCAAGTCTATGTGTAGGATACATGCCTCAGTGAATCCTACCCAGGAAGTGTTTTGGAGATTTTCACGTGACGTTAGTCACCCACACACAAAGCAAGATATAGATTACACATAGATTCATATTTTCCCAAACAAGAGCGGCACAGGTACCAATGGCACGCGGTTACACATGCACATATGCGCTAAGGCTGCAATACAGTCCAATAGACTGATGAGGTAAAGATCTGCATTTTGTTACACAGCCGAATATGTCTACAAATGTTTTCCTGATTTACGTAAGTCATTTTTTTAGAACATGTAGCGGAGTAGTACAGATCCCACCTTCACCGCCCTCACACACACACAAACACTCAATTCTTCTTTACAATTATAGGCTTATCTTTGGTGTTATGCATTCTCCTGAATAAATGTAAGACATTGTTCTCCTACAAAATACTTTTGTACAACATTCTGAAATGAATCAATTTGGGTCATAGTTATCTTTTCGTTAACCCCCCTATTGTGTTCGGGTCAAATTTGACCCGTTATCCAGTTTAGATGTTTGAAACATACTTTAAAATGTTTCTGATCCAAACAAGGCTTCATTACATCCTCAACAATGGCCTATAAAAGACATTTTGATGTATTTTTATATGCCTATAAAAGAAAGTTACATCTGTGGTGTTCTGTGTACCCGGTCGTAATTATGGGTTCTTTATGCAGAGGAATGCACAGAAAATGTTGCCATTATGTATAACAAATTACAACAAAATAATAGTAATACAATTCTATAACAGTGTAATAATAATAATATGTAATAATAATAAAAATTATGTTTTATGCCAAGAGAGCGTATTGACTTCAATTAAATTGTAGAGTAGCACATAACACATCCCACTTGCTTTCACTCACACGCATGCAGGCATACACGTACACACACACGCACATGCACACACACATCTCATGTCCCTCTGCTGTATAGCAGTAAATAGCTTGAGCTTTCTCGGACTCACTGCACACCTGGCACAGCGCACACACACACACACACGTCACTCACTTTATATACTTTTATGCTGTTATTATTACAGGAACCATTTCTTTCTCGCTTAAGAGGTGTTGAAAGTTTTGTCTGTGGGTGGTTACAGAAATCACCCTCTAATATTTAAATGCCAATTCTGTTCATCAAAAGCAATAAAATAGATAAATTGTGCCTATTTAAAACAAAAAATGATTTGTACATTGTTATTACTGATACACATGATTGACACAAGAATAGAGAACACAATGCTTTGGCACTTAACATGATTTTCGGAATATTGTTAAACAAGTTTTGACGGGTGTTTCGTTTTTCTTCTATACCAGTTCATTAATTTTATAATTATCCCAGTTGGTCTACTTTCGGTCACGTTTCAACCTAGTTAGACCAGCCATTCTGGCTCCCCTCTCAGTTCGCCCTGCACAGCTGATACAACTGGCTGATCTGGGACTGATCTGACATCATCAGGACAACCGTTAGGTCAACTGAACTCAGACTAAAAGTCAAGCCAGCGCAGGTCTGACCCGCTGTGAGCTTATGTCTGTTTTGAACGTGAGCCGGCACACAAGCCGTCGCCAAAGTAACGGGCCCACACCGAAAGGCAGTGTGGATGCCGTCACTGAAACGGACGAGAATCTCCGTAAACCGCAGTCGCAGTTGTACCAGCTTCCTGATGACCGCACTGCCATCTGACTCTCAGATGACGCAACGAACCTTCGTACAGAAATTCTGTACGATAGATCTGGCTAATGCATACTAAAGGTTGTGTTCCCATATCCACCATCTGAGAAACATGGTTTATTGAAACCAAGTCTGATCACGTGTTGACGTGTTACTGTGTGTTCATCCATATATACTAAATGTAGATCTTAGTATTTATTCAAATTGTTATTGTATAAAGCATTATTTCTCTGTTGTTTCATGTACCAGACAACTAATCACTTCTCTGTGTCCACAATTCAGATTAAAATTAGACTGATTAAGATTTTTGAGTGATTAATTAAATTCTATACTATCAAACATAGTATAATTATCTCACGTCTATGTTCAACTGCAGTTGCCATAAGCCGTAAGAAGATCCCTGTGCCTTAAAACAGGGTGGTGCCCTGAGAAGGTATAAATTATGAAAATTATGAATAATTCATAACAATATTAAATATTAGACATATTCATATCTAGGGGATAGAGGTCGATACGCTACAGTGTGAACCTTATTAAAATGTATTCCTGCAGGCGCCCGTTTGTCACTATATAAAGTAAATGTAATGTACTAAAACTAGCCTAGTTATAGTGATTATCATTTACAAAGCAAAAGGGGGAGAAAGAGAAACAAAGAAAATGAGTTTCATACCAGAAAGAGAGAGAGAGAACATTGATATCAGCGGGGTGCAAAAGCACTTAGCCATTCCTTTAATATGCTCAGCGGTGGTGGAGCATTGTCCTATTTACCCCATGCCCGTTCTCACATTTTCAAGTTGGATGTTGTTATCACTTTAATGACATGATTGTATTTCCTCAAGCCAGAGTAGGAGCAAACGAATGTTCTATAATGTTCCTCGAACGGCCCCCATACCAGAGGAGAAAATTAGGAGCTACTTTTCTTATCTGAAATATTTTCGGGTGTAACATTATCTACATTTTTGTTTCTAATTTCAAAAGGCTGATAAAGACTTTATATATATATATATATATACAACAATGATTCAGCCTCCCCACTCAGCCATATACTGTTCTTGTCTAACTGCACTCAGTGGGCCTCATATATCAATCTAAGGTAGAAACCAGCACAGATCTGAGCGCAGAAATCCTCTTAATCATCATATGTCAGGGTTCACGTGTGATTCATGAAACCTCGCCGAATCTCGCCGACAGGGCCGGCCCTGACAGTGTTAGAGCTCTAGGCGAGATTTTAGATTTTAGATTGGCCATTTATGTCTGACTGAACTCCCTACCTTGAAGTGCTGCTTAGTGCTTCCCACTGCTGCATCAGTTCTACGTTCATTATATTAGAGACGTTCACACGCACACCAAACGTATTCTGTTCACTGGGAGCTGGTTGGTATGAGGTGGATGGAGAGGCTGGAGTCCCTCACTAGAGAATCTGAATATGGAAGATACTAGAAATGAGCCTTTACCACAAAGACATGCACTGGCACAAACCCACATACACAAATGCAAATGTTGCCTATGGTCGCCAATCCCAGCGTGATAGGCGAGAATGATTGGGTGTTGATAAATGATTGGGCGTTGATAAATCTGGTAGCTGAAAACAATCGCCATTTAAATATCACACCCCTATATATTCTCAGTTTAGCCCCTAGAATTTGTGACATGGCTAAATGTACCTGGAGATTGAAACATGAGGATCTCAAGTCCAGCCAAACCAACTGGTACTGTACTATTTTTCAGCCTGAAAAGTGACATTAATAGATCTAGGAAAAACAAATATGAAACACAAATAAAATTGACGTTTTGCATTGTCTTGTTTCTATTGAATAGCCTACCTCGGTGAAAACATTTAACAAATAACATTTTACCTATTAAAAGCACCAAATGAGGTGCTGTCTCCTTTGTATAGCCCCCAGTTGGGTCTTTGCTGGCCACGGCTCTCTAGGCATATGCTCATCTGGATGCATTGGCAAATCGAATGGCAATATTGTGCAGAACCCCACAGGCCAATATGATGTTGCACACTTTCTCTGGCCTGAAGAGCAGAGTTCCCCCCGCTGACGATATTGACAAGAAAAGGACTTGATTGCTGCCAACACTGCTAGCATAGTTCTACTTATTGTTGGTGGTGAGATACCAGACCTATCCCCGAACTCGCACTGAAAGGTCCTGGTGACCAAAAACCTCAACGCGGAGAGCACCTGCATTGGCACAGGTAAGGCATTGGAGCGTCAGGTTTCTCTCCTCAACTAAGGCTCCAAATTGTGGAGCCTTATAACTCTACGAGGAGATGCCTTGGGAGATGAAAGCAACTGAATAGCCACTCGTCACTCTCAATAAAGAGATCCCTGCGGTCCCTGAAAAACCCTCTCGCGTCTTATGGGCGTAAAGAGGTCGTCTAAATGAACCAGATCTGCCATTGCCGAGATTTGACATCTTCTTCTCCCGATAATTGAGATTTGATGACCAAAGCTCTGGTTTAAATAGGTAACTAAGCATCTAACCTATCAAATTGCTAATCGGTTAGTCTACCGATTGCTTTTAACTGCTTAATTTGAATTGCTTGTAATTGTGTCAACAGTAGCCTAGCCTAATAAGTAGGCTATCTCAAAATGAAAGAGAAATTAATCTTACAACAAAAAACTGTTAACCCAGTTAATTGTACACAAAGTCGATATAGGGCTTTACAAAATAGAATGTTTTGCCGTAGGCTACATATTTTGAAAATCTGAATATGTGGCTGCGCATGGTTAGATGCCTGTCAACAGTTATCTGACTACGCCATATTTACTATGCTGCACTGCAAATCTGCTGACTCGAGAACTTGCGTACACGAGCGGAGGCCAGTTTTGTGACGTACACTTGAGGGCCAATATGGGGACTTATGTGAAAACGCGAGGACATACTATTGAGGAATTGAGTAAGCTAGAGAGTGGAGGGTTTAGCAAAAACCTAAATCTACTATTAAATTACACATTTGGACATGCAGACGACCGTACATTGTCTTGTGGACGTTTTATTTATTTTTTGCAAACTAAAGGTAGAAGACTATAGGCCTACCATTTATCTAAATTAGCAATTACACATATGCTGTACCACTGTTGGTAGAATGGGAATAAAGGTAATTTCAAGCGAGTGTTGTGATTGAAATTGCATTTCACTCACAAGTTCTTTTGAAGCACTCTGCGCCACAGGTTACTGGTTGCCATGCCAACTCTGTGGGCTAATTTTGCAGGTGATCTATGTTGAGTTAAGGTAGAAACTTTTTTTGTATCTGTGTAATAATAGCTTCAACTATCTGGGTGGCTATTGCAGTATTAGATCTTTGCTCTGCCCACTGTGATACACAGGGAATTAAATCCCAAGCCTTTTTCTACACAGATTGTAGAATTAAATAAATATATATATATATATATATATATATATATATATATGTATGTATTTAAATCTATAAAAATACAATATTATTGTTAAGGTGTCCTCCTCGATTTAATAATATCACCCGCAGTATGTCCCTATCTCACTGTTTATATATTGAAACACAACACAAAAGTGCATGTGGCTTTAGGAGGAGGGGTAGACAAAGATGTGAGCCTATGAGAGCTAGAGGAGGAGTAGAGTGGAGTGTGAGCCACTCAGGTGCTTAGTTGCAGAAGGGGAATTCCCTCAAATGAATGAACTAAAACAATGTTTATGTCATGCTGATGTCAACCACAAGAGTACCGTATAACTTAAAACACACACATGCGTGGGTTGACGAGAACACACACACACATACAGAGACACAGACTCCTGTCTCAGAGAAATAAAATGACCCTGGCACATTCTGTGTTGTATTGTGAAGACTGTGAAAGAAAGGGCGAGGGAGGGAGGTAGAGAGAGAGAGCACCACTTATTGACTCTCAAAGGGCGTGAACCTGGCAGGATTCTATCGATCACCATGACAACGTAACTGCCTGGACGATAAGGGCCTGTCAAAGCCATATCTCATCTCTCACCTGTTCTGGCTCCACCAACCAATCCTGACTGAGTCCTTGAGGCTTCAAATGGGGTCTTAACTCAACATTCACAGTCACGGCCATACACGCACACACACACACGCACACACACACACGCACACACTCGCACGCAAACACTCACTCCAACATACAGGTCCAAGTGTAAACGTGTGTAGATGCTAGGGTCTGTTAGTTTGTGTATGTGTGTGTGTGTTTTTGTGAGTGCTTAGACCTGGAACCTAGAAATGGTGGATTTTGTACCATTCCAGATTGTTTCTAAACTCCTATTGAACCTCGGTGGAGAAGGAGATTATGGCTGTAAGTATGGTGTGTTTGTGTGTGTGTGTGTGTGAGTGTACATCGTCTCTAGCCTCTACATGAAGCTCTAATGACTTCTCTGGGCTCCATCTCTCAGAGAGAGAAACATCCCCTCCATATTGATTCACACATAAAACACAAAACAGGAAGCATCAATATCAGGCTGAACACCAGCGCCCCTGCGCACTTTAAAACACTCTGCATTAAAATGTCACCAGGGAGCCCAGGTGCACGCAGCATGCATGGCTGCGCTCTTAAATCAAAAAACGCTGCCCTTGACAAGAAACACCGGCACATTCTGTTTGTAATCAATTTCCTATCCATATCTACTCGCAGTGGTTTTTAAGAGCTCGCCATTCAACAGACCAATCAGTGATATTATAATTTTGCTCTGTTGTGCCTGAGGGCAAGAGTGTTTTCTCTTTTGAATTATTGCCTGCTGTTTTCTGTTTTCGCCTTTGCATTGGTAAAGCAACACAGGGGGATGAAAATACATATTTTGCTATTACACAAGTTTACAATCGCTAATAAGCATTCTACCAAAGCTCCACTAAAACATCAGCACTAGTTGTCTCCAGGACAACAGGAACATGTTGTCCTGGAGACTCTACTCTACTCCGTACCACAAAGACCTAAGCTATCGCTACAAGAAAATCCAAGAAAATAAAGGTTTTGGTTTCAAGAATGTGTTCCTGTGATTTGCACATTGGATCATGTTATGTTACAGTTACAGTTGTGACGTTCCAACTATACATGCCTATAAATCAGATTTTAGTGAAATTAAGGAAAAAACAGCCTTTACAGTGAATAAACGTGGCCTGGCCTATTTTACATCACCATGGTCTAGTTTATATAGCTAAGTACAAGCCGCCAAGTGGAGTTTAACCAAGCAAAACATAGCGTAGAAGATCTTTATACTTCTCTCTTTAAAGAAAGTAGAATATCTTTAAAGAAAATAAGCAATTATTTTAGCCCGAAGTGGGAGGTAATTCCCTACCACATTTCAAATCAAACTTTTATTGTAATTTGATGGTTTGTTTTTTTGGGTGGCCCTGCGCAAGCAACTTACCGGCTGGCACTGAACAGGCCCCCCGCCAGCATTCAACCTGTCCTGAATGAGATCCGATGTTTGGATTGGCCTACGTGCATTGAATCAGTCCTCCGCATGGCAGATACTTTCATTCCCCTCTTCACGGGACACCTCACAAGCATTGCTTCCTCTTTCAATCTCTCCCTCATGCAGTTTGGTTTGACTTTGGTCTAACACATTGCTAACAAGACAGCTTGAATTAACAACATGTAAAATATTCTTCACATATAAACCTTTAAATATAAACAGATTTCCGTGTTGTATTCCTTTTATATTATGTCTAACAAAAAAAGGAAAAACTATTGAAATAAGTTAACAGTCTACTGAAATTTAAAATTAGTTTTGACGGATTCTCTGTTGGTTCTTTCTTTGTCTTCCACACACACGTCTCAATGGCATTCCCATTGGACAAGAGTCATGTGCGTTCCTGAGCCGCATCAGTAACCGTGCATGCACACACAACACGGTACAAGAATCACACAAATCACGTCAAATCATGACCTCACAATCACATCAAAGTGTGTATCGTTACACCACTACATTACCCCGCCACGTAAAGAAAATTGCATAGTCAGCAGTCAAGCGTTTACAGGGACATATGGTGCTTGCTGTGCTGGCCCGGCGGGGCGGAGTCACATTGACAGGGTGTGTCGTGTATTAGTCATCAAGATGGCTATGGCCATTCTTAACATTGGCACGAACACACACACACACACACAAACACACACACACACACACGCATACATACTACTGCGTACAATATGTACAAATTCACAAACAGAATTGTTTCCAGTTAACCAAATGTGTTTATAGCTATCTGTTGAGAAAAAGAGGGTGAGGTTTGGGGTGTTAAGCGCTGCAAACCACCATCATCCCACTGTTGACAAAGAACTGCCCAGGGAAAATGCAGGGTCTGGGTTAAAAGGGTGGGGGTGGGGGTAGGAGGAACTATTAACCACAATCGCTGGAACTACATCACTCCGTGCCTGACCTCGGCTCGCCACGCCGTCCCCAGAAACGACGTGGCTTGGCCCAGCAACGGGCACAGCTTTATGTTACCGTGGGAACAACCACAGAGCAACATAAGCCCCAGCAGCAGGTCATAGGAGATTGCGGTTAGAGGGGTGAGGGAGCAGAGGCGGTGGAGTGGGAAGGTAAAAGGGGAGGTTAGGGTGTCCTGGTGTTACCGGGACTTCCCGAGGAGGAAGTTCAATAACTTGGTCCCTTCTTCGTCTTCTTCTTCGCCTTCTTCTTAGTCTTCTTCTTTGTTGTCTTCTTCTTCTTCCTCCTCCTAGCCCGGGTGTTTTTAGGTGGCAGGTCTGCGTCTCCACGTCCATCTTTGGAACTTGCAGGCCCTCCATGCAGAAGAGCTTCAGCTGGAGTAAGGTGATGGTGTGGCTGCCATGTCCAGCTGTTTCTCCTCCCAGCGCTGCTGCAGTGATGTGGAGCTACATCTGGAGCTCAGTGCTGGTACATTTACATCAACATTTACACTTTTATCCCAAGCGACTTACAATAAATTTGTCAATAGCTGAATAGGTCATACAACAGTTATATATTAGAAAAGAACATTCTGTTAGATGACAGCAGCATGTCATCAGGGCTAACTTAGCTATGCATTTATACATTTTACACACCTTTCCTATTAACATATCAGTCAATCCTCAAAATAATTGCATCCTAAATAAGTGCTTAATTTTCTTAGAGCTGGACCCACAGAGCAGGACAGAGAAGGATTTATTTTCTTTTAATAAAATTGGATAAAGACAGAAAGGATCGTCATAGAGAACTTCAGTTACTTTAGTAGTTATGAAGTAGAGAGGTCTGTGGCTGAGGTACCAAGGTGGATTTTGAAGAGATGGATCTTACGTCTCTCGCAGAAGATGGGTAATGACTCTGCTGTCCTGACTGCTGCCTGAAGCTCATTCCACCATTGCGGCGCCAGGGCAGAAAACAGTCTAGACTGGGTTGAGCGACTATGGTACCTAGGAAGCAGGGCCTTTCCAGTTCCCAGGCCTGGGTAGCTTCAGCCAGCTTCCTTCTACTGTCACCCGGGCCTTCTTATCTTCAGAGGAAGTGGTTTGGGCCTCTGTCAACTTTGCCTGTAGTGTACTGTAGTGTACTGTGCTGTAGTACTCTCCTCCTCTTATCTCAGCTTTTACCCAGCTTTCTGGTTCTAATTATTTTTATTTGATGGTCAATGAAATGCATGGTCGTAGCCATTGGAGTGCACGCTATTGGATGATTGAGATGAGGCCCATGTGTGTATATTTAAAGACTGGTATTGCAACACAAGGAAGAAATTACTATCTATATAAATTCCTAAATAGTGTCTCGCATAACAGTAGAGATTCTGTAAGAGTGTAAGGGCAGGGTAGTTTAGTGGTCTAGGTGTTCGACTCTCAATTGCAAGGTCATGGATTCGAGCCCCGTTGTTGGCCTACCTGTAAGTAGGTATGCCTGACCCCTACCTGCTCCTTGTAATACTAGTAATTGTACTCATTGTAAGTCGCATTGGATAAAAGCCTCTGCTAAATTATCTAATTGTAATACAATTAGAAGGCATTGGGCTCATCGCCCTGTCATCATATGATGGAGGCCTGATGGGCCATTAGTGAGAACACAAAGAAACCGGCAGTCGCTTGGCTGTTCACTGCAACTGCGGTCCTAGTGTCTGAAGTGATTACCATGGAAACGGGTAACATGCTGTTGTGTAATTTCAAGGTAAAAGGACGGACAGACAGATCCGGCCCACCCGTTAGACACAGTCCATGCTGGAACGATCCATAGACAACCCCAGATGTTACACAGAACCGAGGTGTCCGGAAGGAGCCCATGTGAGGTCATCACGCTGAATAAAATGCACAATTAACACGGATTACATGGGCTCCACAAAACATGTGCTATATCTGTAGCAGTGTTAACGAGAGGAAAGGGATGATAAAACGACACACACACACACACACACAGATTACAGAAAAGTCCGCATTCAAGCCAGAGAATGTCAGTGGACACTGACTGCCCGAACCATTCCCAGATGTCACCTGTGAATTAGAATTACCATTGTCAGTAGTGATTGTGTGTGTGTGTGTGTGTGTGTGTGTGTGTGTGTGTGTGTGTGTGTGTGTGTGTGTGTGTGTGTGTGTGTGTGTGTGCTCCATTGTGACTGGCAGGGCTGTGTCCAGCTGGCCACCAGGAGCAGATGTTCCAGTCTAATCAAGCTCTTCCAGTGTGGCCTTCATCTTGCATCAATACTGGCTAGATTATACGGGCTTAATGGGCGGGTGCCCGGAGGGAACAGCAGCCAGGAGGGTTTCATTACGCCAGCCCTGCCGTGCCTGATACGTCTGCATGACCATGCAAAATGATAACAAAAAGTTCTGTTTTATAACTGTCTGTCGCAACCAGTGTATTTCGCCTTCCACACAACGGACCTGATGTCCCATTTCCTTTTATATTTATATAAAAAGTCATGGGGAAACACATACTGTGCATTTTGTATCTTTATAGGAATTGTTTTTACTTTTTTATATTTATTTATTATTTATTTAGCTTTTTTCCAACATGTGACATTGAGAATATGAATATGGTTTTATGATTTGTGTGTGTATGTATGTGTA
>JAOEHI010001138.1:0-12976 GCA_025447815.1 Percopsis transmontana
TGTGTGTGTGTGTGTGTGTGTGTGTGTGTGTGTGTGTGTGTGTGTGTGTGTGTGTGTGTGTGTTTGTGTGTGTGTGATCAGTTAATGTCATACTGGAAACCCTCCAAAGCTTAGCTACAAAGAGCTTCCACTCATAGTGAGCTGAGCCCAAACAGCCCAGCCTGGCATCTGGAACCAAGATTTGTACTATCATTATTATTATTTAATAAATAAGTGGAACCAAACCATCTGTGTGTGTGTGTGTGTGTGTGTGTGTGTGTGTGTGTGTGTGTGTCTGCTAGTAGGTGGGGCTACTATGAGATCAGAGGATGTACTTGCTGCTTTGTGCCTGGTGGGGCGCTACAGACACTCTCCTAATTCCTTGATTGGTGTTTTCTTTTTAACGGAATTCCCTGTATCACAAATGGAACATTCTGGAATGTAAAGGAATCACTTCAGTAACATGTAGGGATGTATCTAACCTGTAGGAATGTATCTAACCTGTAGGAATAGTTCATTACCATTTAGGAATGTATCTAACCTGTAGGAATGTATCTAATCTGTAGGAATAGTTTATTACCATGTAGGAATGTATCTAACCTGTAGGAATGTATCTAACCTGTAGGAATAGTTCATTACCATGCAGATTGTCTCTAAATGGAAACATAATATGAACAAATGCATGGAATCAGGAATATGAGTGCAGTACCCATTCTCACATCGCTAGGAATGAAATAACTACTGTAGTGTTGAGAGAAAGAGAGAGAGAGAGACAGACAGCTTCACAGACTCCAGGCGATCAGTCTGTAATTATCCTGACAGGCTGCTGAGCGCCTAGACACACAGTTAATCTGACATCCTGATGTACTGGACTACTGATTACCTGTCTGTCTGGTCCACTGACTGACTTTCATAGACTGCAGGCTGACACGCAGACAGACAGGGAGGAAGGCAGTTAGACAGGCAGGCAGACAGACAGACAGGGAGGAAGGCAGGCAGGCAGACAGGGAGGAAGGCAGACAGGCAGGCAGACAGACAGACAGACAGACAGACAGACAGACGAGCAGGCAGTCAGGCAGACAGACAGGCAGGCAGGTAGGTAGGCAGTCAGGCAGACAGACAGGCAGGCAGGCAGGCAGACAGGCAGGCAGACAGGCAGGCAGACAGAGAGGCAGGCAGGCAGAGAGGCAGGTAGGCAGGCAGGCAGTCAGGCAGACAGACAGACAGACAGACAGACAGATAGTAGACCTAAGGACTTCCTGCTCGTCCTGGGACAGAACACAAAATAGAACAAAGGATGATTTGTTCTCCTCCAGGAGAGAGTCCAGGCTCTGTAGTAATCACGCATCACAATTATTTTTAGGAATCCCAGTAAAAGTGGATTACAAATGGCCGCCTAGAGTAGTTAGACTCCTACACAGTCTGGGTGAGGAGAACCATTCTGTTATGAAATAGTGTTCTGACAGTATGAGCTCAACAAGAGCAATGGAAGTAAATGTGAAATGCAAATGTCACAGTCACAACATGTGTCATTATAAACCACTTCAAGTTTCCACATATACTGTAAGTGTTTAAGGCACGCGTTTGATAGTTCTGTTTGTCTGTCTGTCTGTCTGATGGCGCTGCATGTCTGCCAGTACTTTATAGAGATATTAAATATAGATTTTTAGTTTGGTTCAGTTAAGGAAGATAGCACACACATAACATGCCATGCTCTCTCTGTAACGACCTACCATCACTTATTACTGGCTGCGTTGCTATGACACCTGCTCTGCTGTGCACACCCACGCACGCACGCACACACACACACACACACACACACACACACACACAAGCTTTAGGATCTTCTGTTTGAAACGATTCCAGTGAAATAATCATTTGTTAGTATTCCTATCTGGCGTGTTTGAGGACCTGTTAGAAGCCCGCAGAGGGCTATAGGAAGTTCTATATGAGCAGTTTACTTACTGTACCTTCTGTACCTGTGTGTGTGTGTGTGTGTGTGTGTGTGTGTGCATGCGTGCAGCAACAGCGCCCCCTCTGGGCTCAGAGCACTTCAAGGCGTGTCAGCAGAAAGACCTGACCTACTGCCTGAACCAGGGCGAGTGCTTCGTCATCGAGACGCTCAGCGGGCCACACAAACACTGCAAGTAAGTTCTGATGGGTTCTGATGGGTTCTGCTGGGTCCTGATGGGTTCTTCTGCATTATGATGGATTATGATGGATTCTGCTGGGTTCTGCTGGGTTCTGATGGCTTCTGATGGGTTCTAATGGGTTCTTCTGCATTCATATTAAATATGATGGGTTCTGATGGGTTCTTCTGCATTCTGATGGGTTCTGATGGGTTCTGATGGGTTCTTCTGCATTCTGGTGGGTTCTGATGGCTTCTGCTGGGTTTTACTGTGTCATGCTGGGTTCTACTGCCTGTCACTCTCAAATGTGTCGTCTATTTACTGGATTGACAGATTGACAGATGTCAAACAGCAACTGAAGCTTTAGGCTTTGACACAAGTTGTTAGAAAGAGAGAGGGAGAGAGAGGAGAGAAACGCGGAGAGTGAGAGAGAGAGGTAGGCAGTTGCCCTCCTCGCCTGCTAACCTCTGTTGCCATGGCGATGCAGTCTGTAGGCAGCTGAGCTGCCGGAGAGAGTGTTGTGTATTCTCTGTGTAAACAAATCGATGCATCATCAATAGATGTCAAATCAGTTGAGAGTTTAGTCCCCACGGTTCCAGTGTTCAAGAAATGTATAGATTTATTGTCATTGTTTTAAGTAAATTATTTGTAAACTGAGACTTTGCCAAAGTAATCATACATTAAGGGCTAATATATTTATATTCTCATATTTATCCTGTTTAATATTTCATATTCATCAGATATTCATGTTTATCAGAGAGATTAAATGTTGAAATGTTATTGCTGAAGAGTTATTTCTCCATGTTGAGTTGCTGACAGAATCTGTCCTTATCAACAGCAGTGTGAAAATCACAGATCAATACAGAATCACATCAGATTTCTCTTGAAGACAGATTGAGATTTATCGCCGTGGAAACGTCCGCGGTTTAACAGGAATAAATGGGAGCAGGCAGAGTGTCATTTTTCACACACACACACACACACACACACAGACATGCACACACAGGTTGATGTGTGCGTGATAATTTCTACTGTCATCAGAATGATTTAGATGTTGTTTTTATAGATAAGTTCTGAAGGAGAATGTATTTACCATATCTCAATGTTTACATCTGACAGCAGACCAGTAATCGGGGGTGTGTGTGTGCGTGTGTGTGTGCGTGTGTGTGTGTGTGTGTTTGTGTGTCACCCTTGATATTTAGCAGATCAATCACTATAATATTTAAATGATGACTTACACACATTACATTACTGGTATGATAGTTATCCCATTATTCATGGCTATTGATAAGTACTGATTCGTTTTTCTACTGATATGAACCTATATTTATCTAGATACATATCATCAGCGGGTGCTAATAGGGATGGAAGCAGATATTTATGTTAATAATAATGGTGTGTGCACACGCGCACACGCACTAAAGAGAGAGAGAGAGATGGTAATAATCAAGGCTTCCTTCTGCTCAACCTGATATTTAAATGAGACCTAAATGAATCTGAAGGACAAGAAAAAGAGGAGAGGAGAGAGGAGGAGAGGAGAGTTGTGAGAGCCGAACAGTGTATAATTAGAGATTGAACTGTAACTCGATGAGCCGTGAACATTTGGATAGTTTAAGTCTCAATGCAGATGAGCGCCTGTGCTCATTTATATATAACCAGCGCATGTTAATGAGCGCATGTTAATGAGCGCATGTTAATGAGCGCATGGTAATGAGCGCTGCCTAATATGCAATGACCTGCACATTGTATGTCACAATTTCAGTGGTGCTAAGGTGCTCCTCACTGTTTATATCACAACGGTGTGAGCCCCCTAGAGCTGTAGGGGGGGGGGGAGTAGAGAGGAAAAGCACTGTCTGACTGTCAAATCTAAACAACGCAGGTTTCAACCACAAGGGGGACTTCACACTCAAATGAAGGAGTGCTCCTTTAAAGTGTTGTGAAGAATGTTAATTGTGATGCAGGCAGTGAATCTTCACACACACGCAAGCACACACACACACACACACACAAACACACGCGCACGAATACACATGCACACATTATACACAAACAAACATGTATGCATACTTCAGTCCAATGTAAAGTTCCCTGACTTTTCCATGACGTATAAAGAAATGCAGAGATTGTGGAAGAAATGTAGGAAAATTGTAAATATTAGAGAATGAAAATGCCTGTCAGCTCATAATCCTGCATGAAAACACAACTGGTTTCAGTTATTTAGCTAGTTAATTAATGCAAGTTAAATATTTACATTTACCCAGAAACACAGCTTTGCGTGTTTGTGTGTGGGGGGGGGGGGTTCTGATGAATTCATAATAGGCAACAGAGAGTCAGAGAGAGAGAGAGAGAGAGAGAGAGAGAGAGAGAGAGAGAGAGAGAGAGAGAGAGAGAGAGAGAGAGAGAGAGACAGGGGAGGAAGCCAAGGTCAGGCAGTAATAAGTGGTTCTTGGGGCCTCGGGGACGATAAGTGATTATGAGGAGAAATAGAATCTGGAGAGGAAAGGAAGAGGAGGAAGAGGAGGAACAAAGGAAGATGTAACACTGAATTGTGTGGTTTTGGATATAATACATGATATATCATATATAGCATAAAGCTCAGAACCCCGCTCCCGCATTGGCTGTCACCTGTTGTGGTCCACTGCTAACATTAGCGTTCATGGCTGCGGCTCAGTAATGTGTGTTTCCTTTTTAGCTACAGAGAGAGCTGGTTCTGACTAGTTCTGACTAGTTCTGCCTAACAGGAGCATATAGATGGAAAACAGCATGGGACCTAGAATGGAGCCTTGGGGGACCCCACATGGTACAAGGGCAGGGGTGGATGAAGAGTTACTATGGAGACAGTCTGTAAAGTATAGGAGTGGAGCCAATCAAGAACCGAGGCAGAGATATCGACCCACTGCCTCAGGTGTTCAATCTGTTTGAAGCCCCGCTGAGGTCCAGTAGAACCGAGATACGTCAGTTTCCTGCCTCGAATGCTGGGAGGAGGTAATTTGTGCCTCTGCGCTGCGGTGGGTCCTAAAACCAGATTGAAAGGATGTTATTTTGGTTCACGATATTAATTATTAGTGAACATCTAAACCATCTCAAGTATCTTAGACAGAAATGGAAGCGTGGAAATGGGTCTGCAATAGTTTGGAGCTGTAGCATCCATGTTGGGTCTGTTTACGACGGCTCTTCTGAACTGCAGAATGTTTGAAACAAGATGGAACCGGCCAGAGGGCCAGTTATAATAGAGAGCATGCTAGCCTGCTACTCCAGACACCTCCTTTAGCAGCAGGAAGAGGGGGCTGCTAGTGGCTTCATGCTAGAAATACTTTCCTCAAGGAAAGGAAGGGAGGGATGGAGGGAGGGATAGAGAGAGAGAGGAAAGGGAGAGAGAGGGAGAGGGGGAGGGAGAGGGGAAACCAAAAGAGCCAATCGTCTGCCTTATAACGGCCGAACCGGGAAACCTATTAACCCCATCATGTGGTTGCACTGACCTTGTGTAGAAGAAGTAATACCTTTTTTAAACCTTATTTTGGGCCAAAATCCCCAAACCTTTTAAGTGTTTTTATCATATTTGACTGATGATTCTATGATACATGTAGTTTTTATGCCTCGATGACCATTGAAAGTGCAGTTGTGGCTCTCTCCCCATTTATTTAGATAGGGGCCTGGTCTTGTTAGCCCGAAATAACCCGCGGGCATTACCAAGATGGCTGCCGAGTGGACAGACTGCCTATAAAGACTTTTATTAGTGGAAACATGTAAGAACTGTGGGCGGCTGGATGGACATTAATGCTTTATTATTGAGTCATGTTTGACTTAAGTTTAACCCCTACCTGCTCCTTAAAACTGTAAATTTGAATCACCTCTGCCTTCCTCTCCTCTCCTCTCCTCTCCTCTCCTCCTCCCCCCTCCTCTCCTCTCCCCTCTCCTCCCCTCCCCTCCTCTCCTTCGCTCCCTTCCTCTCCTCTCCCCTCCTTCGCTCCCTTCCTCTCCTCTCCCCTCCTCTCCCCTCCTCTCCTCCCTTCTCCCTTCCTCTCCTCCCTTTCTCTCCCTTCCTCTCCTCTCATCCTCTCCTCCCTTTCTCTCCCTTCCTCTCCTCTCCTCCTCTCTCCCTTCCTCTCCTCTCCTTTCCTCCTCTCCCCTCCTCTCCTCTCCTCCCCTCCTCTCCTCTCCTCCTCTCCCCATCTCTCCTCTCCTCTCTGTCAGAACAGATGATTATTGTATTTTAATTGAATCTTTGGATAATTTCTGCAGCGATCGATGAGCTCAGCTCTCATGAAGCCTTTTATCCATGGCAAACACACACACACACACACACACACACCTACCCACATACACTCACAAAAATCATGTAGGTGTGTGGAGGATGTGTGTGTGTGTGTGTGACTGGTGTCTCATTCGGAGTGGAGAGGATGATATTTTACAAAGCCAATAAATATGAATATCACCACACACACACACACACACACACACACACACACACTCAGACAGGATTAATCTGGTTTCATGGTTCAGGCTGACGAGCGTCTCCTCGTTACACAATGAAAAGACATTAATCTGCTTATTATTTACCCATAATTCCCTGCTCCACTGCGAAGACCACCACAACACACATATACATATATATATATATATATATATATATACTGTGTGAGTCATCATATCATATACATACTGTACCTGTACATACAAATATTGATGTAATATGTGCGTTTGCCGTCTCAGAATTACTCACTAAAAGTGACCTTGGCTGAACTTACAGTGTTCAACACAGACCATCTTATAACCAACTAACTAACTAACTAATTAACTAACTAGCGGTGACCATTGGATTTTAGTTTTAGGGTTAGGAGCATTCTGTTGTGAATGGATAACATGCTATTTTTACGACTTATTGAGCCGCAGTATGAGGATTCGTGATGTCGCATCCCAAGTGCAGACACAGACAAGCAGGCAGGCAGTGGGGTTTTGGGAGTTTAATGTTCACTCAACCAACGGTAACAAAGAAAACAGGCTAAGGCAAACCATAACACAAAATGCTTACGGCCCGGGGAAGTCCAGGAAAAAACAGAAAGAGTCCGCGGAGGCAAACTTACGGCCATGGAAACAGACAGGCCAGGACTAGGAACATAGACGCGGAATAGCTAGCGACAGAGAACAGAGCATGACAACGACATGGACCCAGACAAAGACATTGACAACCAACCAGCACAGAGACAGGGGAGAACGGAGACTAAATACACCGGGGCTGATTGGGGAGAACGAGACACAGGTGAGGGCGGTGAACGGACAACGAGGGGAAGGACCATAAAAGGAGGCAGGGCGGAGCAAGGGCGGAGCAAGGGCCGAGCAAGGGCGGAGCAAGGGCCGAGCAAGGGCGGAGCAAGGGCGGGGCCGGGAGGAACACAGGGGAACAAGGTAGACACACCAGGGGAACAGGGAACCAGACACGGGGGAAGACAAGAGACAAGACAAAGACAGGGAACAGGCGGGGTCGTGACACGTAGTGTCTCCTCTTTGGAGGCTGTAGGTCAAGTTACGAGCATGGCAAATAAACCACGGACATCCATCGTTTAGTAGCTGACACAAACACACAACAACAACATATCGTAGCTCTCCGGCAAAAACATCGTCTCTGCACATTGGCATTTTGAGAGCAGCCATAGTATCATGTCATGGGGGCAGGGTAGTCTGGTGGTCTGGGTGTAGGATCAAATCAAAGGGGGACATATAAGCCCCTGATTATTTTTCTTGGGGGTTACTGGCAAACATTAGAGGGTCAACATACAAATATAAAGCCTCATAAACTAAATTTATACTCCAATTTTACTGTCAAAAGTCCAAATACGTCCAAATACCACTACTACTAATATTAGGAATATTTACAACTACATAGGTGCATTTTCTGAAGACAATAAGATTGCTGTATTACCATGCTGGTGGAGAAGTTGTGGCTGTTGTTTGCAAAATGATGCCGGGCTGTTCGTGTGTGCTCACAAGGGTATCCAAGGTTGTTTTCTAGGGTGTGGATAAGTGTGATGGTGATGGCGTAGGCTCCAGATGCAAGGAGGCTTAGAGACAGAGATGCAGGTAAGTTTGCAGTCGCAGAACCGTGGTCGTGGTTCACAGGCAGGGTTCGGTACCGGTACAAGAGGGTTGAGCAGTGGGCAGAGTCAAGACAGGCGACATGGAGAGAACATGTAACGATCGCACGGGGGCGACTAGCAACAAACTTATAGAAATACAGGGGAGCATAGGTGAAGACAGCAACCAAAGACACAAAGTAACGGGAGAGACAGAAAACCAGGACTGGGACAGAAACATGGAACACACAGAAAAGCATCTAATGTTACAATAAGTGGTTGCTATGGTGTTGCGCGACTAGGTCCTTACACTGATTTTTAGTGGGTAATATCTTATTTTTAGAGGGCATAATGGCATATCCTAGATATAAATCAATGCCTTTGTAGCCTACATACTTACGAGATCTAACAGGTTGCCCCGGCCTACACCTTGATGTGAGAAAGGATGCCTCAAAGCATTAGGTATCTGTAAAATGCAAATGGTTCTAGTTATAAACAAAAAGCATTTAACATCTATTTCTATAATTGCGTGATGTTCTTTTGTTTGTGAAATCACAGCGCCAGTATCAATCGTTACAGAATGTTTGAATAGTATACTCAGTCATTCTTCAAATCCTAATTTGGTCCATTATCCTAACTGCAGTGGCTAGGAGCCAGAAGCAGGCAGCAGACAGCTTAGCGTAACCATTTACGATGATTATTTGTAAGCTCAGCAAGAGAAGGTCAGGATAGTCTAGTGGTCTAGGCGTTGGACTCCCAGCCACAAGGTCATGGGTTCAATTCCCCGAGGTGGCCCACCTGTAAGCATCCTTGAGCAAGATGCCTAACCCCTACCTGCTCCATGTAATAGAACCATGTGATTGTAAGTCGCTTTGGATAAAAGCGTCTGCTAAATGATGTAACTGTCATGGGCAAAGGCGCTGGCTAACAGGCTGGCAGCAGAAGGCACCACAGGGCGAAGCAGGAGACGTAGTCAAGACGGAAGGCGTAGTTTAAGATACAGGCAGAATAACCGCTCGGGAACGGGCAGGCCTGGTACCAGGTAAGGCTTAGAGTCGGGGAGAAGAAATGGGGTGACGTTGGTCATTGTTGTGTGAACACGAGAAGAAATGGGGTGACGGGGGATAATGCAGGCAACAGGCAACCATTGCGGTGTGCGCCTACACGGCCAGTAAGGCGATCTGGCACAGAGGGAAGACGTCAGAGGAGTGACAAAGCCACACCTTTAATTAGGAGAGGAGAAACAGCCGCGTTGCTAACGAGACCAACGAACGGTGGAAGCCGAGGTGAAACCCACCAGGCTGTGACACACTCTGGTGGCTCTCACAGCGCTGTGCACCGGGCTGGTCGGAGCCTCTCAGCGAGCTGCTTCCACGGAGATAGCCCGGTTACGAGCGCCGTACGCACAGAGCCTGTAGCCTGCTGCGCTGCTTGTAGCTAGTGCTGGGTGCTGTTGTGAGGACATAAACAGCCAACATCTACACAGGAGAATAGAGAGGCTTTGAACATTCTCCACTGATTTCAGTCCTTGGATGTGTGAGGATGCCCCCCCCCCCCTTCCCACAGAGGCCTGGGTTAAGTCCCTAATGTTTACATGCAGACGCCCTGCTAGTTAATCCTCCAGCACAAGAGCACTCCAGAGCGACATCTAGCATCTAATGGCAGCACTTTACTGCAGTAAATATTAAATATATATTTAGTTTTTAATGCGGCATGCGTTGCTACGGGATATTAATATGCTAGTTTATGGCTGGTCATTGTTGTGTGAAATATATATTTAATGTTGTTTATAAAACACATTAATCCTTCTTGAACGCGGAGACTTTGTGACGGTATAGACCATTAACATAAATGTGTGTGTGTGTTTGTGCGTGCGTGCGTGTGTGTGTGCGTGCATGCGTGTGTGTGTGTGCGTGCGTGTGTGTGTGTGTGTGAGACAGAGGTTAGTCTCTTCAGATGTAAATAGCTGCAGGTTTGAATAATTCATAACCTCACAGGTCTTTTGTTATTTCACGTGAAAACATTTCAATCTCTGTACGACAACCGAGCGCGCGTGTGTGTTGTGTGTGTGTGTGTGTGTGTGCGTGTGTGTGTGTGTGTGTTGTGTGTGTGCTCCTCAGTACCACACAGAGGGAATGAGGTGGTAGCCATGGAGACCAGGTGAAGGTGTGGGGTGATGATGACGATGTTGCTGTGTTGAAGGTTAGCGAACAGAGAAACAAAAAGGTGCATCTGTGTGGTCACACACACACACACACACACACACACACACACACACACACACACACACACACCATCAAATCAGGTTGCTGTTTTCCTCTGGAGGCCTGTGTGTGTGTGTGTGTGTGTGGGGGTGGTCAATGTTGGCTTTGGTCTCCATGGAAACAGGGAGAATAGCTTTAACGGCAGAGTGAGAACAAACACATTGCCGAATCCAAAGCTATACCAGTAAAACTTATTATACATTAATATTAAGACATTAATATCATATCATCATATTAATATTTCTCATTAATGTTCATTAGTTGTCCAGGCTGAACCAGGACATAAAATAACCCTAATGCTTTATTGTATGGCTGGGTTATGGTGTTTAGTATGTATGTTTTGTATGTATACTATGCAGTGTTGGGGGTAACGCATTACTGTAATCACATTACATTTGTAACGCATTATAAAGTAATGCCATTTGGCTGTAATGCTCCTAAATGTTCCTAAAATTCAGTAATCACACTAAAGTTAATAATCAAACAATTATGTAGTTAGTTATTAGTTTTTAGTTATTAGTTTTCTTTGAAGTGCTCTTTGGGCTGGTTTTTACAGACTTTTTGCTGTCAGCTTTGTGGCATTATTTTATTGCAGAGAATAAAAGAAAGATCTTGTGTATGTCCTCCTTATTAGGATAGGGATTTGTGCTGATATGTGGGCAGATGTAAGGTTCAACGTCATATTGTTAACTGGCAATTACGTGACAATGCATCTCAGGGGATGTTGTGGAGTAACGCAAAAGTAGAGTAACAAATTATTTTCTACAGGGTGTAAATAAATACTGATACAGCACTGATACAGCACTGATAAAGTACTGTATCAGTACAGGGTTGGCGTCAGAATGAATCTAATGGGGGGGGCATTTGGGTAGACGCAGGATTCACAAAACTGACGTTTGAGAAATGTTTATGCACTGCACAGAATTGCCACGTCTCTCTCTCTCTCTCTCTCTCTCTCTCTCGTTTGAAATAGACTAGCTTATACTACACTCTCACGAAGAAATGCAATATTTCAACAATTTTGCCTAATAATCATGAACGCCAAGGTTGGCATCAAGTGAAATAAACCCATGTCTTACTTGTAGAAGTTGCAGGGGGCGAGTGCTTGTGTTGAACCTCGTAAGGACGGTGTTTAGCGCTTTCTGAAACACTAACTAACTAACTGACCTACGTATCAACGTAATGACAACAACAAATCACCAAACCAATGAGCATATTACTTGCCCAAAAGTGAACTTATGCAAATACCAACGAGCTGTTTTCTTTCTTTTTGTTTTTATTTCATTTCATTTAGTGAAAAAAGTTTTCTCGTTTAATGTGGGTTACAAGCTACTATAGCTTTAGCTTGTACCACTAAAGTATAAAGTATACTGTATACTTTAGCGTTACAAGCTACTATAGCTTTAGCTTGTAACGTTAAAGTATACAGTATACTGTATAGGCCTACTTTAGCGTTACAAGCTACTATATCTTTAGCTTGTAACACTAAAGTATACAGTATACTGTATACTTTAGCGTTACAAGCTACTATAGCTTTAGCTTGTAACGCTAAAGTATACAGTATACTGTATAAGCCTACTTTAGCGATACAAGCTACTATAGCTTTAGCTTGTAACGCTAAAGTATACAGTATACTGTATAGGCCTACTTTAGCGTTACAAGCTACTATAGCTTTAGCTTGTAACGTCGGGATTCGCGCCCAGGGCTGTGCACATACATTCCGGTTACACACCTGACTTCCGTTCTTCACTGCACCTGTTGTGTTGTGGGGATATCTACTTTATGTCTGGGTTGGTTTGGTGGAATAGTGTTGGGCAGTTGGTTGTCGTTTGCCCCAACGTAGCGTTAGTCTGTATAGAATAAAGGGTCGTCTGTCGCTGCATCACATCATCCCGTTACAAAGCGTCACATAGCGATAAAAATAGCATTCTATGTACCTCGGAAGGAACACCATTAAAATCAATGTGTTCTGCCAATGGTCGAATGTATAAATATATCAGAATCAGGACTGATTCATCTGACCAGTTCAGTGTTTGTTTTACGTGTTTTATGTGTTTAGTGTAGATATACTGTATCGTGTTTATTATCAAAGCTCTTACTATGAGCTCTCAAGATTGTAATCATTGACTTTGATATTATATTAGGTATTTGATTACATTGTTTTGGTATTTTATGGTGTTTATTCTCTCTTACTCACACAGAGACACACACAGACACAAACACACTGCACACACACACACCTTTCAAAACATATGCTCACCTTGCCAGAGGTGAATCATGTCCACACACACACACACACACACACACACTTGGTACACACAAACACACACACACACACACACACACACACACACACACAAACACACACACACACACACTTGGTACACACAAACACACACACACACACACACACACACACACACACACACACACACACACACACACACACACACACACTATCACCACGACGCCCCCACCCCCCACACACAACATCACACACGGACACACACTAACGAACACACACACAAACACA
>JAOEHI010001139.1:0-12974 GCA_025447815.1 Percopsis transmontana
AACATAACTAGACGCACCTGTACGGGCTAATCCCCGACAGGTGCTCCGTCAAAACGTAGCGTGCACGAGCATGTGCAAGCTGATTGTGACAGAAATCCCCTTGAATATGTTTGAGCCATTATTTTTATTATTATTATTTGAGCCGTTCTATTTATTTTTGAACATAACCTTGTTGGGAGCCGGTTAGGTGTAAGGCATAAGTTACCATGGCAAAGTAGCCTGCTTATAAGTGATTCTTTGAGAAGAAGGCAGGCTTGAACCCACGGATTGCTAACCCTTTAAACCTGCTAAAGCCATGCAGATTAAATCTACACTATATTTCTGTGCCAATGCTAACAAACTAAATTTGCTGCACACACAAATATGCCCCGTCAGATTTATTGGGCCCAATATTACACCCAGCGCCAAGCGCGACCCACGTGTCTTTGCTAGTTTCAGACCGACGCAGTCGCCACCTTCCCGTCCAGCGTCCACGTTGTTTGAATAGCAAACGCACTTGCACCCATCTGAGCGCCCGTGGGCATGTTGGTCTTAAAATGGGGTGTGGTCAAGCGCATTGTTGGCGCATTGCTATCTTGGCGCATTGCTATCTTGGTGCATTGCTATCTGGCCTGAAGTAAATGGTGCAGTATTTCACTGTAATTTTAAGTGCGCATTATCAAGATAGTAATATGCACTTACATAGGCAGGTGCACAACGTGCTTATACTCTTGTTACACGCACAGGGATTACAATGTGAAAGATTATTATTGTGTACATAAGATATTTGATCCTGCTGGAATCCTGCTGTTGCCGCAGATGGTCTGCTCACACACTTTCACTTCGCACACAAGCTGATCTGTTTCCTCTGGCAAATGCCCCATTTATAATAGCAATCCACTAAGGTGCAAGGTCACCTGCCGTTTAAAGGGAATGGGAGATGACACTCGGATGGATTTTTGCATGTTACGCCCAGAACACACCCATGAATAATAATTCATGAGACTAATTAAGTAATTAAGAGACTAGGCACAACCCTTTTGAACCATGTGCCTGGCGCAGCAGAAGTAAATTTGGACACTGCGCTTGCGCCATGCACTTTAGACCATGCGCTTAGATAGTTAAAATAGGGCCCATTGTCTTGGAAACCTCACCATGCGCTAATCTCGGCACGTTTTAACATACCAAGTCTAAACGCTGAAACCTTGATAAGTACAAGGCATATACTGTATTTGTGGCCATGTTTAACTCTAATCACCATCTATCACCCTTCATGAAAGTTGGAAAACCGGCATGTTTAGGCAAAGTGAATGACCCTAGAGTATATTCATGCCTGCATCTGATGTTCTGATAATTGCTGAAATAAACCAGAGGTAACAATGAGCTAATGACCTCTTTACTCTGTGTGTGTGTGTGTGTGTGTGTGTGTGTGTGTGTGTGTGTGTGCACTGTGTCCGCACTGTATCTGTGCAAGCAGACTTTGGGCAGCTTTGAGTGTGCGTGTCTTTGGATTTGTAATGGAGAGATCAATTAATCAGTAGGAATCCAAACATGATTATGTTGAGATTGCTCTGGCCTTCATAGAGAGAGTTATCAGGGTTGTGGGAATGTGTTTAGAGGACAGACTTTGCAAGTAACAAAAGACTGGAAATCACTGCAGCAAAGAAACGAGGTAATGGTCCTTGTAACTGTGGCCATGATGTGTATTGTGTGTCTTTTTTGGTGACAAAAAACTCAGAAAACATGCCCCTTGCTTGCTTGTGGGCATGTGCTTCACCCAGCCATGTGCCTGGAATGTGTATTCAAACAAAATGATGGTGCCGCTTTCATTGAAAGTAGTTCCTTTTTAACCAAAGGTTTTTCTTTTGGAGACGATTGGAGACAAACCACTAACTCACTCAGGTATTACTGTATATTCGCTACACATGGATATACAATGTCCAAAAAGGGATGTCATATAATATGTGAAATTGCTTAATGATAATATAGATATTACATATGATGCATTTTAATGCATATTAATGGAAATTATAGCCTGGTTAAAACAATCCAGATTTTTGCATTTTTGCGATTTGCTCCGTTTTACGCATCAGTCTGACAATTACCCAGAAAAGGATGGACCTTTATTTGTTGAAATAATAATGTCATCTAGTTGTTCTATACAAAATTTTACAGCTTATATTTATGGTTAACTCAAGAAATATGTTCTCACGAATCTTCCATTTGATATACAGTAGAGCCCGATGACTGATCTGGAGATTTGGCTCGTATAGCCTCTCTAGCTCTTATTTCCCTGTGTACATCTGCAATAAGAAGTCATTAGAGCAGTGTTTGCCTTCAGCATCATAATACTACTGGAACAGGCAGGTGCCTGGGGACTCTCCACTGGCTGTTTGGTATGCGAAATGCAGTTCAGTACAATTACTCAATGACCTCCATTTTGCCAGTATAATTTTTCAGACCCATAACTCTTTTTCTTTTTCCGACTCATAACTATACAGTGAAATATAGATTTGATACCATGGTTTGTGTCAAGTCAACATCAATGCTGTATCAATGTCAGGATAGTGTTTTGTTCAAGGATTTCTGACAGCCTCTCCCGTTTCCAATTCCCAAGAAGTAGATCATCCCCAACAAACAAGTTGTGCTAATTCGTGCCGGAATCGAATAGTACTTGCTACATGGTGTTATTAGCAAGCGTGATTGAAGTTGTAATCGCTGTAAACTGTAATTGATGTTACCGTTTGTCGTCGCAGAATGAATGAATACTTGTTGTGTTATTCTGTGTGCACAAAATTCTGGCAAACACAAGTCATCTTAAGTTCTCTCTCTTCCCTTTAAAACCAAGGGGTGTATTGCTACCCTTGGGTCTGTTAACAGTCAGCAAATTAGCTTTCCCTAAAGGCTGTTTCATCACTGGGATCCTACTTTCTGTCCAGCCAACGTCTCTTGAGCGCTGCTGAGCTGTGTGGGTGTCGCCTCGACCTCGTCTGGAGGCAAACAAGGAGGCTAAAATTGAAATGGGAGTATATCCCCTTTATTTACTCAGTTTTAGCCAAACTAAGCATTGCACTCATTAAAAACTCATCCACACCCATAATCCTCTGATCCAAGAGTTCACCATACTAACCAATAGATAGAAACACACAACACATGCTCAATCAGTTGGTTATTTTCTACAGATGCTGGTAATGTTGAAAGGCTCTGTTGCACTGTGGGTAACAGATGGGGCGGTTACTGGGAAGAGTTTCGAAGCAATAAACGTCACAACTCCATCTTCTCTGGCTTTTCAGTTTTCCATTGTCATCTGTTCAAAGTGTTATATCCTCAAGGTACACTTGTGTAAATGTAGATTTATCTGCTCAGTGGCTAAGGCTAAGGCTTTTTCTATTTCACTAGAAAGCAATTGGCTATTGCTCTCTCGGTTTAGCTCTACTGTTTGCATGATCAAAGTGCTAGAGAGTTTGGGTAATATGGTAATGATCTAACTTGAGTTATACATACTTAAAAACTACATTAATCGATTGCGTTATAGTGCACTCCGGCTGGTTTGGAAGCATTCCTCTGAATTTGAGTGAAACCAGTGAGTGTGCGAGCCCGTCTCACACTCATACAGTTGTTTCCAAACAAGCTGAGGTGAATATTCAGGGTTCTAGGAGGGAGCCATAATGCAAAACGGGTCTTTTATGATGTGTTATTTCAATAAATCAGTCTTTACTGTGTTTCAGGTGAACGGACCGTACCATCCTTCCCGCTCATCCAGTCTCTGACAGTAGACCAATCAGAACTCTCCCCTGGTGGTCAATAGAAGCTCTCTATGACCACTGTGTTGCAGATGCAGTTTTGACTTTCAACAGCTCAAGGCCCACAACCATAGACTCTAGGATGGTTTCTGGACTATGCCTTGAACAGAGTTTTTGTTTATTTTTATTGAACTTTCAACAATCCCTTAATATGATCGCTGAACACGTACAGTGCTCGTCAGATAAATTGCTAAACGCAACTTGCTAAAAGGGGTAGCACAGACTACCTCCTAGCCTCCATATGTTATTATTACACTGTTTGAAATATTGTGAGGTTCTCTCAAATTCTGGTCATCAGCTGGTCTATATCAAAACCCTCTTTCTCTAGATATACCAGTTTTCTACTTCACAAACTGTACCATATTGTGCGGTATGCCAAAATGAATGACTTAACGGATCCACAATTAATTTTTCTGTCACAACTGAATACTCTTGGTGACAGCTCTGTCCTTCTGTGACTATGCCTGGGATAGTGTTATTCCCACCCATATCACCGTGTTACATTTCAACACATGAACCTATCATGCCCATGTAAAGTACACTCCCTGCTCAGTTCATTGTGTACGGCCAATTGTTTGTGCACGTATGGCTTTGAAAATTTGTATTTCTGTATAATTCATTGGCATTTTATTTTCTTTGCAAAAATACATTTAGTCTTAAAAATGATGTGTCCTAAACTAATTATGGGTCAAAGTAATATTTGCAAATAACGGGGCAATTCAAATTCAGCCGGTTTCATTGTCATTCACTGAATTTGTCCTGTGCCAAATGCCACCCATCTACTATTAGATGAAAACAAGCACAGTGGTTTTTACAAATTGTTTGAGCCAGGCCTAATCAAAGGGAAACTGATATATCTTTTTATTTTTAATAAACATTGTTCTATAGCTGCTATGGGTATCCCCCCTGCATACTTCCATCACACTGTACCAAAATGTCTTTTAAATGTTTAAATCATTGGTAATCTGATGTCCCCAGCATGTACAGTATAAAGCCAGGATCCAGCCCCCATAGAAGGCACCTTCTGTCCACAGCTGCTACAGTAATACAACGCACTCACAAAATTTCTTTTGACCTTTGGAAGAGCATGGCTGTTCTAATGAGGAACTGAAAACACACGCTCTCATACATAGATACAAACACTCATGAATCCATCTAAACAAATCTTATTTTTTCATAAGATAAATATTATGGCATGTAATTTTCACTGCCAAACAAATTCTCATTTGACTTATTAAACGATGGAAGCGTAATATGTAATATGATTGGAATTAAGTGTAATTAACTCTATACCTATTGGCATTTGCAACATTTGGGTTTAAAGAATATATATTTTATGATAGAATATAGCTATTAAACAAAACACTATCCTAACTGTTAACCTATACCATTTATAGGTCTGGTACTATTATTTAATGTTTTTCATGCCACAGTGTATGTTGTATAAGCAGGCCGTACTATCGACAATATATATTCCTGATATCAATCGATGAAGCCACGAGCACACGGTTTATATACAATGCAGTGATTTAGCTTGAATGTACAGTATACAGTGAATCAAATTTCAATGTTCTTTTTCCTCCTCTTTTTAATTTCAGCCTAAAGGGTTTAGGTTGATTCTTTGTGTAGCCTACTGTAGGTTATTAAGAAATTACAGTAATTGCAGAGATTCTCTAGTTAATGATTTATTTTTTATACACTTAAGTAAAACAGTTTCCTTCAATAAAATTATTTTTGTTTTGTGTTTCTATGTTGGGTTACTATGAACACAGGCCAGGTTTTAATCAAATCAGGTGAAGTTGACCTAGGTACTAGTTTACAGCCAACTGTATTATTTCTAATATATTCAGTTGAATACATTCTAACATTACATTTCCAGCGATTTATTGTACAGGCATTTTGTGAGGAAAATCTATCTCACAAATGTTTATTACTCATAAAAGTCTCGAACACATAAAAAGTCCTAAGAGATCCAAGTGGTGGAAAGATGTTTCTTAACCATACCCTGGTACATCTTTTTTGCTTCCTAAAGCAATATTTTAAAGCAACATCCCTATATTAGTATACGTGTATACAAGGCAACATAAATTGGCACTAATCCATATAAATGTTGGCCTTGATTAAGATTTAAAACAAAATTATTTAAATATCGCTTAAAATAGCACTTTTATATATTTATATATACTTTCATGGCTAATCAACATCAATGTTGGCACTGATGAAGATAAACCTAAACATTTCTGGTGATCATCAGTGTAAGTTGTCTGGCTCATCTTCATCATCCTCACATGCAGCCTGACGTGAGTTTGCGCAAGGCGATCCTTTGCAGTCGCTACATACCACAGCGCCGAGTCATGCTTCTGGCATGTAGCAACCTCAGGCTGCTGCAGTCCGTCTTGCAGGTGCATCTGATGACCCCTAGGAGCTGCTGTGGAGCTGGGGGCACCCTGGTTCCATCCCCGTTCTTGTGGCAGGGGTTCATCTACGGGTCCCTTCCACGGCTTCACCGGGTGGTGCACACGGACACTGCGGCTGCACATGGTGAGGTGCTAGCAGCCACCTTGTGTGGCGGTAAGTCCAGTCCCTCCCGTTGTACAGGCACAGCAACGCCTTCCCTCCTGCTGACACCACATCTGCTGTGGAAGCCGTCTGTGTGTCACACACAGACGGCTACAGCACGGTTACACACTCTGGCCTGCTCACGGAAGTCACCGCTGCTTGGGAAGGTCTTGAGGGGCGCTCCCTCTCTCAACGCCATAAAGGCGGGAGGTGGTGTCACACCCGGCAATGGTGCGTGGATGAAGAGGAGGAAGAGGATGCACACACGGGGGCCCAGCTGCAGCTTGACGCCCTTGATGTTCCAGACACGTGGCTTCTTCTTCTTCGGGCTCAGGTCTGAAGCAGATAATCTAGTGGTCTATGTGTTGGACTCCCAGCCGGAAGGGCGTGGGTTCGAGCCCCAGAGCTGGCCTACCTGTAAGCATCCTTGAGCCTTGAGCAAGATGCCTAACCCCTATCTGCTCCATGTAATTGTAAGTTGCTTTGGATAAAAGCGTCTGCTAAATGACCAAATTGTAAAATAATCTTCCTGTGTGGTGACACTACTGATATTGGGTGTGTGGTCCACAGTACATTTATATAGTTGTATTTGTGCAATACAGACGGTTACAGTTGATAAGAATCAAAGGTTCATTTTTGACCCACTTGGGGTACGTGGGGTAGTAATACAAAAACTATGATTTCGTAAAAGTATAAAAGGTAAATTTAAAATGTAAATGGTCTGATATCAAAAATATAATTTTTTTTAGGAAAACCTGGCAATAGAACTTACATAAACTTTTAATTACAAAGATAATGCAAGAAAATGAACCCACTGTGTGGACATCAGAGAGGAAGACATGCATAAATAGATTTTTTTTTTACATGGGCGGCAATGGGAAATTGTTCACTTTCTACCACTTGGATTTCTTCGGACTTCTGATATGTTACAAATGACTCTTCAGTTCAACAGTTACTTTCTAGTTTATAGCTTCATTTTTTATTAGAAATCAAATGTATTCACTACCTTGCTGTGGCATGGTGTTTACATGCTGCTATTGATACCTAATTAGGAACACTTGCCCAAAAGTGGTTCATTTGCATTTATTCAGTAGAGGTTTCAGTGGACTTTTCATTGCTCCTCTCCTCTGCAGCGTAACAGAGATTAATGTTAGCCGCTTGGGTATATAAGGGATATGACTCGCCCACATGAACTTCACATGCAGGCCATATCACCTCAATAACTCAATACAGCTGTGTGGGTGGTGGTTGAACAGGAAACAGAACACGTTAAAATGTTATGTCTTTATAGGCTTGACGGGAAGAAAGTTTACTGTAGCTACCTGCTTACGGTAACATTTAATGCTCACTGAGAAAAACACCTAAGCAATTTTCTCACCTCAATATTTAAGCATCTACTGTATCATAGTATATTTAGTTATTTTTTAAGAACATTACATTATATTATAGGCCAATCTTATTGTACATTTTTTTCCCCTGGGACAGTCGGAATAAAAAATAAACAGCAGATGTGTCGCTCTATTTTTTCCCCCCAACCTATCTAATTTCCATAGAAACGGGCCTTGTCTTCCAGTAGCGATGATGCGGTGATTAAAAAAAAAAACCTCTCCACCGTGTCGCCCTCACCGAACTCTCTCACCTGTCCACCACCCTGTCCTTTATCATTTCCTGTCTGCCTCTAATCTTTTCGTTAGTTCTAGTCGGATTAGAAGGCTGTACGAAGGACGAGAAAAGAGGGTGTGTGAGCGAGGGATGTGATGCTCAGTTCTGTAAATAAAAGAGGGGCAGTGAGCAAAGAAGTAAATCCATCTTTCACGGACCGCTCTCTTAGATATCAAGGGATTAGCTGGCCGAACATCAGTACACACACACACACACACACATAAAGACATATAAACAGACACACAAAAACAGACACATATTTGGCTCCACAAAGAAACACAAACACATGTCAATATACTCCAAGACATACAGTGCACTTACATACAGAAGGGTACACACAGAGACACCATCACACGCACCAGTGTTGATTTCTGTGTAAACACCAGACCGACTGTGAGGTTAATGGGTTTGGAGAGGTCATGCTGTGTCCAGACTGTCCTAAACAGTAGGTCTCAGCTTCTCCACAGACTCAAACAAATCACCAACACTCCCTGGTCCTCCAGATAAGCAATTAAAGGAAAATATCTCACAAAGCTTTGCCGGTTCTATCCGTGAAGTTGGTGTTTCATTCCCATGTGTGGATGCAGTCAGGGGTCTCAGTGATTAACATCTACAATAAGTCTCGGCCTGCAGCCTTTGAAGTTGAAATTCACACAATGCCGTCATCTCAGTGAGCGGAAACCGTGTTTGTATTAGTAATTAGGAAGTTGAAGATGTTTATTGCAATTCTCCCATCAAATTATTATTAAATACATGTGGAAGATACATAAAGATGGTGGGACCTAACCTCCGTGTGAGTGGTCAACATCCGAACCCATTGTTATTGTAAAAGTGATTGTCAGTGGTTACAAGACACACAACTCTACATCAGAGGGTGACAACATTAAGAGAGGTTATAAAGTCAACCCCGCATGTTAATGTAGGCCATGCTATGAATTGCCACTGACCCCCGTACAGAAATGGCATATATCCATCTTGTATTGCCATTAGCCTTCAAGTATAGCACCCCTGCAACTAATGTTCTGCATATGCTTGCCTGATTCCATCTGTACACCCTGGCTGTCTGTATATGAATGTTGTGTCATGTTTGTGGTTTGTCCCATGCTGGGTGAGGGGAGAAGACAGAGGCAGGGTGCAGCGAAGGTTATTGGCCACTAGGGACAGTTTAAGGCCAATAGATTGATGTTTCTAATGGGGGACCAATTTGGATAAAGACGAAAAGAGAATGGCACACGCATACTGTAAGCCTGAAAATATATTTGATCTTTCATAGCCTACTATGTTTCGATGCATTTGTTATCACTTTCTGAGGATCCGCAAGTTGACACAGCGTAGATGCCTCACTAGCAACAATGACCCAGATGACATCTTATCTTGATTATGAAACTCAAATACCTCTGATATGGTGATATCAATCCAAAATTACTCAAAATACACATCTGGGTACAAGTGATACAATCGTTTTAAACAGAATACAAGGTTTTATGTAAAATGTTCAAATGTAAAAATACTGATTAATGCAAAATATGTCCGTAGTTTTGGTTTGGTTTTCTATTATGTAAATATTTGGGAATAGGCAGCGTTCAAGTTCTCACCCGCAGATGTTTCAGTTCAGTTTCTCACCATGAAAATATTGACAAAGTGACAGTTCATATGGGTAAAACATTGATGTCATTTTATGGTTATTGGTTATTCTTTGAGATAATTGGATATAAGTATGTGTGTTTCAGGTTTACACAACAGATGAAAATAAACAGAATGCCCACAATGACACAAAAAACAGACACCATAAAATATAAAATAGCAATGACTATTTTATCTAAAACGAGAAAATTGTCTCACGATAATGTATTCAGTAAATTTTTATATATTGAGAAGCCTAGGGCACTATTTTGCCTAGAGAGCCACATCTGGGAAACAACACAACAATGTATTTACTTCAATGATGCAGGTCGTATTGTCCAAATCCAAACACAAATGTGTCTCACAAAATCTGCCTCAGTACTGTGTGGGTTTGGGGGGAAGGTTATATATGTTTGCTTTGAATGTTTTCACAGGGTTTTCCTTCATGCCGGCTGTGAGCCTGTATTCCTGCGTTTGTATTTAAAGCCGAGCTGAGTCTTGCATCTCTGCACCTGCACTCTCCACTCAACCTCTTCGTTACACTGTCCCACAGGCTAGAGGTCATCGCAACGGTCATCGCGGAACAGTCTCAAAGCCTGCATCGCCTTGTCACACAGGCCCTGTGTGAAAGATGTGCTGTTAGTCAGAGGCACAGAGTGGACCCACTTCTTATTGGTCTGGAAGGCGATCAGAGGCTTAATCAGCCCTGTTCAGAGCAGAGGGCTCTTTTTGAGAGCCCTGTAATAGAAACATCATGTTAAAGTACAGTAACAACAAGGGCTCTGGGGAGAAGGCCCGGGGCCAACATCATAAACTGATCTGGGATTCAAAAGGAGGTGGACGTGAAACAGAACAGAGATGGACACTGATGTTCCCGAAAGGTTGCAGCCAAACACATGCTCCGCTGGCTGCACTTTGGAGGAAATATGTTATCTGTTAGCAGTCCTTGTGATGAAATGCACGTGAATCCGTCTAGTGTTAAGTGTGGGGGTAGAAAAATAAATTTAAAAGGTTGCATTAGCACATTTTCGGAGGATGTATGAAAAGGAACTGATGTGCAGTAAAAGTGTTAACATCCACCAAACTTCATTTACATTTAGAGAGCACAGTTGTTTCAGGAGGTGTCTTGGGTGGTGTTTTATTACAGTTGAAACCCCAGCGCTTGAACACCTGCTTCTTGCACATTAGTCACAAAGCTAAATATTCGTACTTATTTCTCACAAATTAAATTAGAAGTGAAGAAGTGCACACGGTTGCAGTTTTTTTTAGGTCAGAGTTTCATGTACGTAGAGAGAGATGAAGAATTATCACACTATACAAGTATTACAGGTTTATTTTGTGCTAGCATTTCCACCCTAGGGACTTTCACCTGAGCACATTGGCAAGCAAAAATTGCGTAGGGCTATCTTATCCTACAGTTTTTCATAGCACTTCTCATAAACATATGTATTTCAGCGTCTCTCTCTTTCTCTGTTTCAGCCACAAGTACATCTGCCTCCGGGTCAGCACTGAGCCCCCACTCTGTGCCTTACCCATCACCTGTTTTTCAGAACCATAGTGTCCTCGCTTCAGGAGAGCAAGTGGTGTTTGCACAGCTTGCTTGATTCCAGGGCAGGTATGCAGTTTGCAAAAGCTGTTGGATTTCTCAGTCTTTTTCCACAGTGATAAAGGTCTCATGCACGCTGGGACTGTTGGGGTATTTAATATTGGCTATTTATAACCTCCGACGTATATTAGTTGTTCTCAAAGTATGGGTCGGGATCCTAGAGGGGTTGCGAAATCATTTCAAGATTATTATTAAATTGTTATTATAAAGCATACATACAATCACTTTATTAGCTACATCTGTACATTAGGGCTAATATCTAATCAGACAACCATGTGGCAGCAGCCATGTGCATATAAGCCTGCAGACATGGTGAAGAGGTTCACCCGTTGTTCAGACAAAACATCGGATCTAAGGGACCCTGACTGTAAAATGATTGTTGGTGACAGACGGGGTGGTCTCTCCAAAAATGCTGATCTCCTGGGACTTTCACACACAACAGTCTACTGAGAGTTAACAGAATTGTCAAAAACAAGAAAACATCCCGTGAGCGGTAGTTCTGTGGATGGTTCTGCCAGGTGGTTCAAGCTGACAGGAAGGCTACAGTGGTATGCAGAGGAGCATCTCTGAACGCATGTCAAACCTTGAAGTGAATGAATTACAGCTGCAGAAGACCACACCAGGTTCCACTCCACCAAGGGCCACTTCATTAGGATTAACTAATGAAGTGGCCCTTGAGTGTATTATGCTCTCATTGATTTATTATTATTACTTCTGAGTTGTGTTACAGATCCCCCCCCAGGTTCGTCCCTGAACTGTTCACATGGCTGTAGGGGGAGGGGTAGAGAAGATGTACGCCTATGGGCGGGTGGGGCATTTTTTTAACGCGGGGAAGGGTAATGTGAGACAGAAACTGAAGCTTAGTCCACATGTACACGGGTATTTCCTCCTTTATTTAAAAAAAAATAAATCTCTTCCACACAAGCACGGTTTAAAGAAAATCTCCATCCACATGAAAACGCAAAAACACGGTATCAAGTACTGTCAAGAGCATGCCAAAGCAACAGATTGGCCATTTTGGCCAATCAGATCACTCGCCTCATGTAAACAAAAAGGAGATAACAGTGACATCACAAGCCAAAATTTTCTAAATCTAGAAAAAGCTGTAAGGTGTGTAAATACCCGCGTTCGTGTGGACAGGGCATAAGTGTACCTTTAAATGCTGCTGTGGGAATGTGGGCGTGGTTTATGGGACTCCCGGGGATTGGGAGCAGGTGTGGGTAACGAACGGATCACCTGTCTCCCTTTATGAGCAGAGCAGGAGAGCAGAACGGGGAGTGACAGAGCTGGAAGACAAGAGCCTGTTATCTTGTGCCGATATTTGGAATAAAGCACGTCAAACTCTGCGATGCACCAAACCTCTTGGAGTCGTGGTCAATAAGCCCACAGAGATGTAGGCTTCAGTGGCAAATGCTGTGTAGCCTACTGTACACCGTTGTTCTACGGGTCAAGGGACAAAATAATCCTGGAGTCTCTGATGTGTACTGTTACTATGAATGGTTTCATTTTGTTTGCTTGTTCTAATTATAAATATAAAAATGTGCTGTCCCACACTCCTCAGTGCTGAAGCAGATCTTGCCATAGAGAGAAGCACAAAAATGAGCTCCAAAAACAGTAAAAGACTGAAAGTGAAATAGAAGAAGTTTTAAAAAACGGGATGTTTCAGAGGGCTGTGTTGTCTGGAGCCTTGGGCTCCAGGTAGGGTCTCCCATGGCAAAGTGGTCTCAGGTGAGGGGCCAGAC
>JAOEHI010001140.1:2500-12972 GCA_025447815.1 Percopsis transmontana
CATATTTAGCATGCGTCAGCCGGGCTCCCTGGGGCCTTACGACGATCCAACATCAGGGCTCACAGACGCTCGCTGTCAGCGCCTCTCTCGGCGGTGCCCGCTGCCTCAGACAGGTTGCCGTGGAGCCGTGCTCTGCATTAGCACCCGGCAGCGCGACACACAGCCCTCTGTCTCCCCTCTGCACTGCCACACGTGGGAGTGATTCATGTTCGGTGTGGAGGTCCTCATCTTGCCGGGTGCCGGCGGGCACCGAGAGCTCCCCGGCACCTTGAAAAGATTCCAAACACGGCTGTTCCGGACGGGGTGCAGCGCGGCGGCGTTACCAAGCTAGCAAGCTAAAAGGTTGGGCATGTGCCTCTCTCTCGCTCACGAGACAGCCCGAGCCCTGGCTAGTATACCGACTCCATCATTTCTTGAGAGTCCTCCTTTATTTGTCTGCTATATCGACCCAATAGGACGCTCTACACTCTCCTTTTTTGTTTGTTTTGGTCTCGGCCCAGAGGGCTTCAATGGAGTGTCTCGTCTGCCACCCACCTTTATATTGAATCTCTTTTCATTAGTTTGGGTTTGCCTATTTTCCAGAACCCTCTACCAACCTACACTGCCGCGTGTGTGAGAACAAAGGTGTGAGAAGTGAAGGCGCGATTCAGAGAACTGCAAACTGCAGCCATTTTCCTCTGTGGCATTTCAATGAACTCCCTCTTCTGATGGCTTACAGTGTCTGTGTTGTGTAACTCACAATGCAGGATGACCCTTCCTCTCCTCTAACCAACGTGCAGGCTGTGAACGACATCATCGTTTCACTAATCATTTCGTAACAGACCAGGAACTGTGGGTGCACCTTTACATACAGAGAGAATAACACCTCGCTGTGTCTTGGCCTCGGGTGGGACTAACTGTCTGACTGCACATTGCAGCTGTGACAAGGCTTCTACACAGGCTCCTCATCTGATGCTGTGGAAGTTATTGTGTATTGTTTGCATTTATTACTGGTATTTTACTGAAAACGTATGACCGTGCATGAACCTTTTAGCTTGCTAGCTCCCCCACGTGTGGTACAATTCCACACTGTGCCTTTAGCTCTTTGTGAACCTCCCAAGGTTGGGCAAACGTTTGAGTATGAAGGGAGGTGAATGAAATAGGTCAGTAGCTTGAAAACGGTGTCAATTTGTTGGCCGTGGTTTGGCAACAGTCCATTAAGTCTTTGTGGGTCACAAGACAAAATGGTCCTTAGAGAAGTTTGAAAGCTGCTGCATTAACGGAAAGCAAATTCTAAAGCCCTTTTCACATTGCTGCCAGAAACACATAGCATTGAATTATGGTATGGGGAATGGATATTTTGGCACGTAAACAAGCACTCAAAACAAATCCATCCACAGAATTAGCTTGCCGCTCTTCATGGGGCTGAAATGGGAGTTAATTGTCCTCACGATGGTGTCAGGTGGCAGAATTGATCAACGTTAAATCATTCCCTCTGACATTCCCTCTTGAGAAGGAGAGACGAACCGCGTGAGAAACGGTACTCTATTTACGTGACATTTGACAAGGCCAAAGGACGACCTTCGGTTGCTTTTGCCCTGTTGGAATCACAAAATCAATAAACCAGCCTTGTTCTGAACTTTTGATACTGATCAACCTTCCAATTAAAGTGTGTGGCATTTCCCCAATGAACCTGTACCACTAACCAAAACACATAGGAGACCATTAGTGCTATTTTGTTATGATCACATCTTTTTAAAGCTTCAATCTATATGTGTCTAGTTCACCTACAATACACCACTCATGGTAAGTAAGTGGTTTGTGATCACTTTGTGTGGGCCAAAGCGGTTACCTATTGAATCTTCTCAGGAACAACCACTGCTGTCGGACATAAAACGCCTCACTACCTTTTTACCTGCTTGATACTAATTCCCCAGAGGTCAACCCTAAACTCCAGATTCAGAATTGCAAATGGAAAAGCTTTCATGGCATGGACTGAATCATTGTTGTCTTATCTCAATCAGCTAAAAATAGCAAACATATGTAGAAAACATTGAGAGTTTACAACAGCTTGCGAAGACAGAATATGCCTTAGCAACACCTGCCTGCTCAAAGAGCAGAGAAAATACAGGGAGACCCTCTGAGATCAAATATATTGGAGTTTTGGAGTTTACGCTTGCATTGCATTAGTAATATTCATTTAACAGGGCAGGCAATACACCACAGGCTGGCCAAGGTGTAGCAATAGACACATACTATCACATACTGAGTCTAGAGCGCGACAAAAAACGAGCTTATCCAATGGTGTGAAATCTGAGGTAAAGACTGCAGATGTTGCCATCTGCTCTGCTTCACCCTTTGTTCGAGAGAAAAATGGTGCATTGAGCAGCATTCTTTATCCACCTGCAATGAGAAGAAACGTGTGTTGATCTGCGTTTATGTGATGAATGCATCGCAGCTTCAGTATGAAGAATAAAACACTGCTTCAAGGCAAATGTGTATGAAATGCACTGTTGGTATTGAGCATATGCAGATGAGGAAAGGTTATATTAAAGGTACACTCACTCACTATTTATGTTCGATAAACCTCTGTGCGTGAACGTTTGTGTAACTATAGGGGGAGAGGTAGGGGAAGGTGCGATTGGGGGAGGTGTAGAGAGTCGTGTGAGCCCCTCCGCACTCAGGTGTGGGAGGAACGTGCGCAGGAGTTTAAACCAAAACAAGGTTATTGTAACGCAGATTTTAACCACAAGGGCAATTCCACAGTCAAGGAAGATCATTGACAATCTTAATAGACGGACAAAATCTTTTATCGAAATATCAAGAAGCAATATCTCATTGTTAACTTGCAATCAGTTAGATTTGCGCATCTGTTGTGTAAGCCTCCCAGGCCCTTTCCTCTCTCTATTTGACTACCCATACAGAATGGAAGTAAACAAACGCTAAGGTGCCGTAATCCCCACATCTGCTAAGGTGAGACCGAGCATCTTTCTCCCACAGAGACAGATTGTACAGATAGCTTGGAGGAGAATGGGGCATCATTTTCATGACAGGTGTCCTGACGATGTCCTGACGATGTCCTGACCTGTGTCATAACAGCGTAACCTCACGTAACCCCGTGGACATATTGACTGGGACTCATTCCTCCTCCACGTAAACAACGGGGGGGTACAATATCGCAGAGTGAGGAACCTGGCATCGTGGAAAGGCTCGCTGACATTCCTCATTCATCATGTTGATTGGAAAAGATCAATTCACACTTGCGGTTTCCTTGGCACCCCCCGGGCACACTTCACGGCTGTTTTGAATGGCACACCTTCAGGTTTTCTATTTGGAATATGTCTACAGTACATGTAACGTGACACGTGGACTCAACCAAGGTTCAACCCTGGGGGTCGTGTCTGTACAACCTCTACATGCTCCCGCTGGGCCAAACTATGCCAAATAACAATACCGCTTACGACGACACTCAAATCTATATAGCTCTATCATCGAATGACTGTTGTCCTATAGATTTTCTGTGCCAGGGCATCGAGCAAGTCAATGACTGGCTGCATCGGAAAAGGACAAAACTGAGCTAATTATCTTTGGTGCCAAGGAAGAAAGCCTAAAAGTTAGCCCACACCTTGACTCGCGGTCAAGCCAGACATCTCGGTGCTATCATGGATTCAGATCAAAATTTCAACAGCCACATCAAGTCAGCTTACTATCACCTTAAAATCATAGCAAGACTTAGAGGACTCATATGACTTAGAAAAACATGTTCATGCCTTTATTACCAGTAGGTTAGACTATTGGAATGGTCTCTTTTAATGTGTCCATAAAAAAGCTCTAAGGCAGTTACAGCTTGTTCAGAATGCTGATGCTAGAGTCCTAACTGACAAAAAAAAGTGAGCACCATTACACCTATTCTCAAATCCATGCATTGGCTCCCGGTGTCTCCGAGAATTTATTTCAAAATACTGCTGCTCACCTATAAATCACTCAATGGCTTAGGGCCAAAATACATCCCTGAAATGGTTTTACAATATGAACCCTCCAGACCCCTCGGGTCATCTGGGACCGGTCTGTTAACTGTCCCCAGAGTCAAAACAAAACAAAACCCATGTTAACCCATTGCTTTCTGCTAAACTTTGCACTTTGTATTTTTTACATTTTGATTTTATTTGTTTATTTTTTAATCTCTTGCTCTTTTATTCTTTATTTTAAATGTCTTTTTGCATGCATTACTTTTAAATTCTGTTTTTCGTGAAGCACATTGAGTCTGCCTCATGCATGAAATGTGCTCTATAAATAAAGTGTCTTGCCTTTTCTTACCACACAGACTTCAATAAACATGCCTGCAGTCCATTACAAAGACACCTCTGCTATAACTGTCTCCCAATTTCAGGATACACTAAATGATTTATTTAAAACTAGGGTGCCGTGTGTTCATGACTGAGGCTGCAGTACCTCTCAGACCGGTTAGAGGGCAGCGTAGCTCTGTGCAGCCAATGGCAAACAGAAAAATTGGTTTCCCTGCATTCTCCCCTTCATTAGGTTCCATGCAGTGCTTGAATTACTCTCTGCATCTATCCATTAAAGTCCCTCTTTCTGGGTACCGCTCTCATTAAACAGTTGCAGGATGAAGCCAAAGTAAAATCCCTTCTATTCCAGGTTCCACTTTGCTTCAAATCTTTGCTACAATGCTATTCTCTGGTTGTTTTGTGTGAGTGAAATGGTCATGGGCCACAGAAAAGGCCAAAGCAGTGGGCAGATTTCAATTCCGTTTTCGCTTTCCCCGGCACATTGTTATTGCCCACGCTGTTTTGGTTAAATGCCGGCACCCTGTGATACTCGCTCGCAAATGTTATGACAGCTTGTTAGCTGATTCATTGGGCACGCGACTTGCTGACAGAGTGAGCACAAGTTCATGTCTCCAGGCTCTGACCTTGTCTACTAGGCTTCCTGGTTAATCAAGGAGACTTAATTGGAAATGATGACCAATAATTGCCAGGGATGAAAGGGAACAAGTGTTTGACCTTTGACCAAGAACTCTCTTTAACCTTTCGACCAAAAGTCCAACCCCGGCCTGGAGGTTCATATTCAAGTAATAGTTTTGCCAATTCAAAATCCAAATTTAATTTAGATTTAAATCATCCACTAAAATACAATTAGAAATTTAACATGACATTCTCTTGCTAATAGAATAAAAGCTATAGCCTACACATCTTTGGGGGCTGGTTCAGACAGCTTCAATACAGCAGCTCTCCTTTGAGTTGTATCCATTTATTGAAGATTGCTTGATGTCTCACTATAGTACATTGCTCTTGCTGTGAGTAAGAAAGAACAATGTACTCTTTGCAAGGTCTGCGCCTGTGGTGATCAATTGTTTTTCAGGTCCTACCTTTTAAGTGAACTTCAGTTGACACTTGTAGATCATTTTGATGTATTCTGAGTTACGAGGGGAGGGCAACTAGAGATGGTTGATCTACTGGTTGGGCCTCTCTTAAACAACACACACACACACATACCCACCCCTATGTACTGTATATGGTTGTCTTTGAACAACTTACTGACTTACACACTGTAACTTGTTCCCTCACTGCAAGAATAAACATTTACTGACCTACAATCTGTAAACTGTTTCCTTGCTGCAAGTTATATTAAAAGAGATCTACTTAACTGGAAAGTTGCGTCCTGAAGGTTTTTGAATAATTTCTTTAACAGTTGTCTTGGTGTTACCATTCAGATGTGGTCTATTAGATGTGCACACTGGTGTTGTGGGTGTACATTTGCATTAGCAAGGGTTTATTCTAAACCTTGGCTTTTTGTGCTTCCCAGGGGAGAGATGTCAGTTTAGCTACTCTGCACTGAAAATCCCTGTTCAGTGGTCAATAAGCTATTTATGCGAACACAGTGAAGTCAGGGGAAATGCTGTGCTTACTTGAAATGAAATGTTACTTTTGGAGTGTTTTGCTTAAGATACCTATCCTCCTAGTGTTTCCCTAAAACCTACTGCTAATGTGTCTACACAACTGTAAGGAGTCTATAGTCTACAGTACATTTAGACTGTATAGTATATTTCAATCCAAAACAGAAATATCTTGAATCAAACAGGCCTATTTAATATTAAATGAACAGCATGAGGACTTACGTTGAGGTATGGAAGCTACAGAGTTGAGGTTTTAATGATTAAACAAGTATAAAAATTCAATATTGCTTTAAGTCAGGGGCAGAATCAGTATGTGTTAAACAAAGCATAGGCATTCATGCCATACTCCAATGGCTTCATTCCTGCACTGAACTCCTAAGGCCTTGTTAGGGACCAGGCAAAACAATACAAACATTATGTTTAAACCAGCTATGTGCATTTCCGTTATTTGTGGGGGTATGCCTTCATTTTACTGTCCTTAATATGAGGCAGGTGGTACAGCCTTCACAGGCCTAATAAACAGTCCATGTTGATGTTCATGTACCTGTAGGCTAAATTCAGCTAAGCATTGCAGGAGACCAGAAACTAAATACAAAATGGGGGTAGGGGGGGTAGTACAAAAGCAGCTAACCAGAGAAACCCACAGACATCACCCCGCATTTGAATCACTTCTGCCATTTTTCATTGAGTGGCATTACAGTAAGATAATAGCTGGTCTCAAACGTAAACTTAACTTCTCTTCGATGTATCAAGGTTCTAATTGTGGCTGAATATTGAACCGGCTCTTTTCCTTCAGGAGTGTGAACAAAAGGCTGGCCTCTCCTCCTTCCACACCTCCATCACTGTTGATAATCAACAGAAGGACAGAGCTGTCAGCCGTTGAAAGAGGAGCGATGAATGACACTGCTCCCAAAGGGTCCATTGGTATTTTGACAGGCAGGTTTCACAAGCCTTAGCCCTCAGATAGTGCCAAGAAGTCTTTTATCTGCACTGCACACTTACTATAAAAAGTTCTTATTAAAAGCTGATGCTATCCTTTATGGCCTAAAGTCTTTGAGAGACTGTCAGTGACAGTGTGCAAAGTGACAGTAGTTAAATGTGCTGTAGGTAAGATTTAGAGCTATAAATTGAGTGTAATTTGTTAAAAATGCCATAGACATATCTCAGCTATCCGTGAGTCAAATGCTCTGTGAGAATATCGGCCCTGGTTGATAGCACCTGCCCTGCCTGCCTCTGTTAAAAGTCGATTTAGATTTTTGACTGTGCCCGAAAGAATTCCAAACTACCTTGCCTGTCAATCACATGAATGCACGCACACAGCTACAAGAGGTTTGTCAATAACGCTAATAGGGGCTCCAGAGAGAGGGAGAAGAGGAGGAGTGGGTGGGGAGGTTTTTGGGTTGTTGATTTTCAAAATCTTGCTCTCTTTCGTTCTTTTTCAGATAGCTCCCGTTGCAACTCTCACACCCTGCCTACAGCAGGTTTCTTAAGGAGGCACATCTGTGTGTATTTGTCAGTGGAATCCTGTTATTGAACAAGGCGGAAGCTAGAGGTAGTCAGAAGTCCACTGTCGACCTTAAAGATACAATTCACCTTTCCCCTTCAGGTGACTTTGGCGACACCTACAGCAGTTAAGTGGTAAGCCCAGTGGGGTCGCAAAATGTTCTATTTCTCTCAGTCCTCTCTGGTGGTTTACGCACCGCTGATGTCACCCCTGCAAGACAGATTATTAAAACTATCATTAAATACAAATATACAGCCTTTCATGAACATGAATTGCCTTAATCACTGTATTGACTCAATCAGTGACAAATAGCAACCACACGGACATCTATTTACATAAATAAAGCTAGGGATTGTCACTTTAAAAGACCTCATAAACTCATCGAATTAACGCTAACAAACTCGCTGTGCTGCCTTGATTGGATTGCAGGAATCCTGGCATTTGTAGAATGGACCACAGGGTTTCAAAGGACATATGTTAGCAGATGAGTTACAATCCCGGTATGGCCAGTGTAGATTGACGTGGAAGTCTGATTTGGGACACATCTGTCCCGTGTTTGGAACCCAGATGAGGGTCTTGTTCCGGCCACAGTAAACTGGGGAAGGGCCAGGTCAGGGGCGTCGTGCTAGCCAAGATTCTGGGGGACGGGCACAATTAGAAAACAACACAACAACTCACTTCTACACTTTCCTTGAAAAAGGAATTAAATCTGGTCTTCTTCACCCAGAGAGGTTAAGGGGCATGCATACACACACACACACACACACACACACACACACACACACACACACACACACACACACACTAATAAAGACCAGTGTGGTCACATGTTTTGGGTGCGCCACACCCAAACGATCACATGAAGTCACGTGAAGTCACGTGAAGTCACATGAAGTCACATGAAGTCACATAAAGTCACATGAAGTCACATGAAGTCACATAAAGTCACATGAAGTCACATGAAGACACGTAAAGTCACGTAAAGTCACGTAAAGTCACGTGAAGTCACGTGAAGTCACGTGAAGTCACGTGAAGTCACATGAAGTCACGACTAGCTAGCGAGCCAGAAGGCTAATTTAAGGGATGGCTAATGTTAGCTATCTTGCAAAGCAAAGCAAACACTGCCTATACTTCTCAAGTGCAAATGTGTGTATATAATGAGTGTGCATCAATCCTCTCGCATTGAAAAGGGATTGATGCACACCGCTAGTCCATCGGCACAGACGCACAGTTCTGTGGTGTGTGTGCGTGCGAGCCAAGCCATTACCACAGGGGAAGGGTGGGCTGTGACTATGACCTGTGACACAATTAGAACAATACATTTGACTCAATAGAAAACGATCATAACTACATATTATAAAAAGAATACTAATAAAATAGAAAATAGAAAATCCTGGTACCCCTCCTCAGGCGTCCTCCTCCATCCTCAGAGAGCTCCACTGGGCATGATGCCACCGTGGTAGATCTGCTCAAACAAACTAAGCTGCCTGTGGATCCTGTAATCCAGTAATATTACAAATTAATAAGATTCCTCACAAAGGTGCCCCTCTGAGGACTTGCTGATTCTTTTCCTTTTGTTGGATATTTTCCTACCTGGTAGCCCTACCCTGCAAAGAGATAATACCCTGCAAAGAGATAATACCCTGCAAACAGATAATACCCTGCAAACAGATAATACATACACATAATAATATAGTAATAATGCCCAATTCGAAGGATGAAATAGCTGAGCCTTCTTGCCCACCTGTAAACACATATTCAGCTCTCATAATCCTCAAATGACCTTGCTGACTTTACCTACTTCTGGGAAATTAAAAACATATTTTTCTTTCTCATACCACTGTTCATTTACCGTCCATTACGGGTGTGTGTTTGTGTGATGGTACTTGAGAAGTTTTGTTTGTCTGTTACCAAAGTAACTAGCCTGTTTGCTGCTCACGTGTGTCCCAGAGGCTACGTTCGGACTGCAGGCCAAAGTGACCCAAATCTAAATGATTTGCTCGTATGTGACTCAGATCTGATGTTTTCACGATAGTGTGAACAGCCCAAGTCACGTGGATTCGGATCTCTTCCATTTAGGATTTGGGCCACTTTCATACGCGGTCCAAATACGTTACGGCCTGCAGTCTGAACAGACATGCTGTGGCGAACTATCAATTAAATAAAGACAAAAAAGTCTAATTGAATAATGGGAGTGAATTTGCTCCTCTTGTTCCATTGCTCAGGAGCCTATGATCCAGGCCCATGTATGTCTATTAACTGTGTATGTTTACACACACACACACACACACACACACACACACACACACACACACACACACACACACACACACACACACACACACTCTGGTTCAACTCAGACATCCTCTAATCATAAAACATTGGGCATCAATATACATTATAAGTGAATTGGCCCATGCGACTTCTACATTGGTGAACTCCAGTGGTGTGAGAAATGAGGTACAAATATAGTTTGTTACTTTATGTACCCTGTGGGGAAATGAGGTACAAATATACTCTGTTACTTTATGTACCCAGTGGGGGAATGAGGTATAAATATACTCTGTTACTTTATGTACCCAGTGGGGAAATGAGGTGAAAATATACTCTGTTACTTTATGTACCCAGTGGGGGAATGAGGTGAAAATATACTCTGTTACTCTATGTACCCAGTGGGGAAATGAGGTGAAAATATACTCTGTTACTTTATGTACCCAGTGGGGAAATGAGGTATAAATATACTCTGTTACTTTATGTACCCAGTGGGGGAATGAGGTGAAAATATACTCTGTTACTTTATGTACCCAATGGGGGAATGAGGTATAAATATACTCTGTTACTTTATGTACCCAGTGGGGAAATGAGGTGAAAATATACTCTGTTACTTTATGTACCCAGTGGGGGAATGAGGTATAAATATACTCTGTTACTCTATGTACCCAGTGGGGGAATGAGGTATAAATATACTCTGTTACTTTATGTACCCAGTGGGGGAATAAGGTATAAATATACTCTGTTACTTTATGTACCCAGTGGGGGAATGAGGTATAAATATACTCTGTTACTTTATGTACC